>JAQGAE010002412.1:0-17976 GCA_034696685.1 Julus scandinavius | reverse complement strand
GGTGCAATGCTTTTCCTAGTTAACTCACGGTTAACCTTAGGTTTAGCTTAACCTTTGTTGGTGCAACCGGCTCTAAAGTGGCAACATTTTTCCCCGTTATCTGGATCGCCTCCCGAGCGATCAGAAAAATGTTGACGAAACCATGGTATGGCAACAAAAAAAACGTCATAAGTTTGCGCAAACATCAGGGTAGACAAACTTGTTTTCCGAAATTTGTTTCCGCAAACTTTTTTTTTAAAATTTGTTTCAGCAAACAATGTTGATCAACATTGTTGACTGCAGTGGAGACACGAGTTTAGATATAGTTTATTTGCAGTACTTTATAATTTGTTCTGAGTTAGTTATTTTATCTAACTTTATCAAAAAAACAGCAGTCTATATTAGCATCACTATATACATTATTCATTAAAATTACATGGGGGGTACATGTTGATGCCTTTTCTACCGGAAACACACATCTATACAATTGATGTCATTATAATATCATCGAATTTTTTGCGCTTTTTTGTGTGTGGATTGCGGTGTAATTGTGTGGCAAACAGATCACCCACGATGAACTCTTAAATGGATTTTTCATGACCATGGTGAAAAAAAATTGCCAAAAAAAATTGACAAAAAAATCTAACTTTTCATACCCTAGGATGATATGCTTACCCTATCGTTTTTTTCTGTCCTCTGGGTGCATCCTTCCACTTACTCCCTTACGGTCATTAGCTCCCCTACCCCCAGGAATCACCCTAGCCTTTGAAAAAAAAACCCTAGCTTACCCCAAATGATAGTGTTTACTTACTTGACATTATTATTGCAGGGTGTCGTTTTGTATTCAATTCTTTAATGTCAAAAGCAATATCTTGTAAAAAATCCTCCTGAGCCTAGGGGCCAAAAGGGCACAAAAGGGGTATTTTCTGGCGTTTTGAGCCGTTTGGTGTGAGGGGTTACCTCTTTTTTTTTGCTCAAAGGGGTTTTTTTTTTGCTTGTTGTCACCCGCACCCTCAGAGTAAGGAACCCGATTATTGAGGGAGCTCACGTCAATTTTCGATGGGCTTTTTTCATTCAACCCTTACCCTTCCTGGGTCCTTTCTATGAACCCGCGTGCAGGGGCTCACCATTTAGGTGTGTGTGTGGGGGGGTACAACACACACTAAAAACTGACCCCACACAGAAAAAAAAATCACCTCTTCAGGGGTCTTCAGGGTTAAATGAAGTATAAAAGGCAAAAAGCTTGTCCCAATACAAATCTACTTGAAAAAGTGAACACCAGGGGTGTTTAATTGAGAGGGAGGAGACTGCTTGAGTGGGGATGAATGGTTTATACATAAAAAAAAATAACCCGTCGGGGCAAGGGTGCTACCCCAGGAAATCACGTTGTCACTTCTTGGGTCACTTTTCCAAACTCACTTTTAACTTTTACGATGGCAGTCATCCAGTTTTGGGTCCGCAGTTTTTGGGTAGATTCAGACAATGTCTCATACCAGTACCCTGTAATTTATTACAGACTTAATTACAATAGTTTTTAACTAATTACTTAATAAGGTGGGAAACTATATTTGGAAACTTGAATTAACCCTCAACCACTATCGTCATTTATTGAATACACAACCCGAAAGACTCCAAGTTTTAAAAAATCTTAAAGTATAAAAAAAACATGCTTTTAATACTTTTAAACACTTGAATTATTTATTTAAACATGTTTTGCATATCAGTTGGCATTTTTTTTATTTTTTGGCATATATTGTGAGAAATTGTTTAAAAAATAAGAAAACATAGTACAAATATGATAATAAGAATAACGGCTTCGAGAAAGTGGATTCTTTAGCAAGTTATCTTTGGAAAAAAACATGTTTTCATGATATATACATGAACGTATAAAGTACGAATTTTTAAAGATTTTTAAAGGGTATTTTGAGACCCCACAATAGTGGTTGAGGGTTAAGTTAATAGAAGCTGACTAAAAATATATATAATACAAGGGGTATACATTAAGGGCAAACTCGAATTTGGTAAGTGTGTAAAAGTTCCGACAACTTGAAGGGTCCTAAATTAGCAAATTAGATAAATGATGCTATTATTCAGTTTGAAGCATTATGTTATTACATAAGTCCAGACTTAAGATGTTTTATTTTATAATTTGCAATTGATATAAAAATTTGTATTTATTCATAATTCCTTAGACGTTTTCATATTCCCACTTCCCTTTTGCTCGCTATATCACCATCTTCATCATATATTTCTTGAAGGTTTATCTTTGAATGACTATTATTTCATTGTATTTTCTCGTGACCACCTGTTTTAATTGCTGTTGAAATTGCTTTCAACACGTATCTTGGGAATATTGTAAACGTCTTCTGCATTTTATTCCCTAATATATATATACATTTCCGTTTTCCTGAAACTTATTTCCACGATAATTTTAATCTTCGAAGCCTTGTTTGTGTAGTGTTTTAGTTGCATGAATCTTGTCTACGATTTGCAGTATTTCATGCTTTGGCTCTTTTTATTTTTTTTCAATTTTTATTTCTTGATTCTATACTACTACATTAAGCACAGTCTGTGCCAAAAAAATATATATATTTATTCCTCTACAGTTTTAATTTCTATTCTCTCTTTTATAAGAATTCGTTCTTTTATTTTTGGTTTACTTTTATTTTAATTAAGGAGAAGTAATATATGATAACAGGTGATTTCAAACTTTTTAAATTGTTATTTCGAGGGCCTTGCTGATGCGCTTAGCTTAGTGTTTGGGATCACCTTATTTTTTTTTGCTCTACTTCACCTTACATTTTAAATAATATTTAAAAAAATCCAATTTTCCAACACGACTAAAATTTTTACCAGAGGACTTGAATGAGCCAGTAGAGAGGGATTGTTGTCGAAAGTTTTCTGCGCACCATTTTCATTCTTTGTGTATATTTCGCACCCTCCTCCACAACCCCCCAAAATACGTTTTTTATCAACTATGAAAAAACAAAAGAAAAGTAAATGAAATTTTGGGACGTTTTTGACTTCTTCACTTAGCACGTTATCTCCAATTTTTTAACTGCTATCCTATATACAGTTTCTCTGTAATTCTTCGGCTACGTTTTGCAGATATTAAAACTGCATAAAAATTCAGATATTTTGACGTTATTCCCCACTACGTAGATGCAAATTGAAAGTATAAATTTTATCCTTATCCCTTTTTTAATCTCTATCCAAAATCCTCCCTGTTTTTATACTTCACTATCGACTCCTTTATCGGTACCTTCGTTTTTTTTATATATACATTATTATTTTTTTTTTTTACATTATTATTATTTTATTTTTCAATTCCCCTCCCATCCATCTTCCAACTTTATTCTTTGGTTATTATTATTATTTTTTTTAATTTAACTTTTTTTGATTAATTCGTAATTGTTGTCAAAAACGACGGTCGGCTCGTTGTTAGGAGGGTGAGAAAAACATTACGCTCGATGAAAATTAGTCGAAAAAAAATGTAAAAAAAAAAACATTCATAGCAATATGAACGAAACGCCAAGTAGGACGGATTCCTGCACCGCACCTACTTGCTCGTGACGTCAAACATGTTTTTGTTTTTTTCGATATGGCGCACCTTCCTTTCGACGACGTTGACCGTTTTTGATTGTCGTGCAATAGCTTGCGTGCACACGAGGGATCAGCACTTTTACTTCCTTCAAACTCCTGCTACTATTATGTAAAAATCTATGCATTTTTCATTAGTCAAAACAGCTGAACAACACAATTATTTTCTATTCAAATTCTTCATCTCAGTTCCTGAAGTCCAAATTCTCTAGTGACATCTTGTTTTCGTTTATTATTACTAATTAAAAATGCATAGAATGTACTTGTAGCAGGGTGTTTAAAGGTATATATATATATATACGAAGGTAATGTTTCATCAAAAACTGCAGTCTCCAAACTTTCTCAAATTGAAAATCATTGTGAAAATATCAGTAATATTAGCAAAATAGCACCGTGGGATTAATCAGTTCATAATGTTGCTAACAATTGCATACATCGTGTCTAGTTTTGTCAAATATATTTTTCGGTAACACTTGAAGATGTTGGAGCAGTTCAATGTGTTGCATTTCATGTGTGTAAATTGTCATTATTGACACGTGTGCAAATGCAAAACTTGTTTATGGACTGACACATCTCCATATCTTATAAAATATCAAAATCTTAAAAAACTACACCTTAGAACCGCCATGGCAACAATCATTCCAAATTTCAATAACCAGCATTGGCTGGATGCTGGAGATCTCCATATCTTAAAAAACATTAAAAACTAGACTTTACAACATTCCAAATTCCAATAACCTGGAGATCTCCATATCTTTTAAAACATTAAAATCTTAAAAACTAGACTTTAGTACCGCCATGACATCTTTATGGACTGACATCTTATAAAATATCAAAATTTTAAAAAATTAGACTTTAGTACCGCTATGGCAACAACCATTCCAAATTCCAATAAACAGCATTGGCTGGATGCTGGAGATCTCCATATCTTAAAAAAATATCAAAATCTTAAAAACTAGACTTTAGTACCGCCATGGCAACAACCGTTCCAAAATTCCAATAACCTGGAGATCTCCATATCTTATAAAACATTAAAATCTTAAAAAACTAGACTTTAGTGTCGCCATGGCAACAACCATTCCAAATTCCAATAACCAGCATTGGCTGGATGCTGGAGATCTCCATATCTTAAAAAACTAGACTTTAGTGCCGCCATGGCAACAACCATTCCAAATTCCAATAACCTGGAGATCTCCATATCTTATAAAACATTAAAATCTTAAAAACCAGACTTTAGTGCCGCCTTGGCAACAACCATTCCAAATTCCAATAACCAGCATTGACTGGATGCTGGAGATCTCCATATCTTATAAAACATTAAAATCTTAAAAACTAGACTAGTACCACCATGGCAACAACCATTCCAAAATTCCAATAACCTGGAGATCTCCATATCTTAAAAAAACATTTCTATATACTTTATACTTTAATGCCGCCATGGCAACAACCATTCCAAAATTCCACTAACCACCAGCAATTGGCTGGATGCTCTCTGGTAGTCTCGTCGTCCATCATGGATGTCCCTGCAAAAGACACTAAAAAGCCTGGAGTCGAGAGAGAGAGATATTTTCACAATGTCCGAATTTGAGTATGAAAAAGCAAGTGATGAAACACCTTTGTGTTAGCTGATCCCGAGTGGCGTCCGCGTCGCTCGTGCACCCCAAGAAACGAACGGTCACTCACGCATCCTTCTCTTCTGTGCTCTTTCCAGATCTTTGGCTCCAAGGCCGACTTGCAGCTACACACTCAGATACACATGCGCGAGGCCAAACCGTACAAGTGTTCGCAGTGCACCAAGGCGTTCGCCAATTCCTCGTACCTTTCGCAGCATACCCGCATCCACCTGGGTATCAAGCCGTACCGCTGCGAAATCTGCCAGCGCAAGTTCACCCAACTGTCGCACCTGCAGCAGCACATCCGGACTCACACGGGCGACAAGCCGTACAAGTGCCGCCACCCCGGCTGCAACAAGGCCTTCTCGCAGCTGTCCAACCTGCAGTCGCACTCGCGCTGCCACCAGACGGACAAGCCGTACAAGTGCAACAGCTGCTACAAGTGCTTCGCCGACGAGGCCGGACTGCTGGAACACATTCCCAAGCACAAGGAGTCGAAACACCTGAAGACGCACATTTGCCAGTACTGCGGCAAGTCGTACACCCAGGAGACTTACCTCACCAAACATCTGCAGAAACACGCCGAAAGGGCCGACAAGCGCGGCGGCATGATGGGCGGGGGCAGGGCGGCGGCGGCGGCGGCGGCTGCGGCTGCTGCAGCGGCGGCGGCCGCCGTGGACTCGTACTGGCCGAAGAACGGCGGCAATCCCGGGCCCCAGGACGGTCAGGTGGGTGACGGCGGCGGCGGACCTCACCCTCACCTCCGCGGCGGCGGCGGCGGCGTGAACCATAACCATGCCCACGGGCCGCACGACGGCCTGGGCAACGATTCGTGCCTGCAGCAAGGGCTGGCCGACCATGGCAGGCTGCACCTCTCCAGAGATGTGGGCCAGGGAGGAGGCGGCAGCGGCGCTGGCAACGGTGGGCTCGACCACAGGCAGGGACTGGATCACAACGACCTCCGCCATCCTGGACACCCGTCCGTGGGGAACCAGGTGTCCTACGAGAGCGCCATCACCGGCGCCAAAACGTCCTCCTCTGCCTTCACGCCCATCCAGTCCACCATGCTGCCCATCTCCACGGCATCCCAGCTCTCCATGGCCGGCTCCTCGCGTTCGTACTTCCCGTACGAACCCATCAGCTTTCAGAAAGGCCCCTCTCAAGTGCCCATGGACGTGAAGCCGGCGACGAGCTCCTTCCCCAACCAGCTCATCTCGTTGCATCAAATACGAAACTATGCAACGATGCCCTCCATGGGCGGTGATCACCCCATTGGGCTGAAAGAGAAGTCCCAGTAACCCACCCACATCCACCCCCACCCCACGCGCAGGAACTTATCTCGCGACGAGATTCTTCGGCGAGCCGAGGGGGGTTGGGACCCCCCCTCCTTCCGAGGGTGGCCGTGTTCAACTCCTTCACTCAGGGCGAGCATGACTCCTCGCGCGTCCCCGGGGAGATGGCGAGGCCGAGGGTACCCACAGCAATACCGCACTTCCACCAGGGGGTGTCTGTCTAGAGTGGAGGCAATGGGCATCAATTATAGGGCTGGTCATCTTTTGAGTACCCTATCTTGAGAGGGTCACACAAAATGAAAATTCATTCCAGATTTTTTGACTAAAAGATATATTTTGTGAAAACTAAAATTCCGAGAATTCGTTGAGACAAAATTTAAGGTGTCCTTTACTTTTTTTTTTCTAAAAATAAGTTAAATGTATAGTTGGTCAACTCAGTACCCTACATGAGTACCCAGCATATCAATTGCAATGTGGAACTTTAGTTTAACTATTTTCATTAATTTGGCCAAGCTCAGGAAAATATTTAAAATTGCCTTAAATGATCTTAAATGAAACAAACCGAGAATAAAAAATATTCCCTCTTTAGTTTGATATGCAGTAACTACAAACACTACAGTGAAGTTTTTCTAAATTTTCTTCCAAAACTAAAGTAGTCATTTGAGTTTTTTGAATTTGAAAGTCCCTAGTGCCCCATAGCAGCCAAGATGGACACCAGGTGGGACGGTGGCGCCACGTACTTCCGTCGTGCAGCACACTCCCCGAGGCGTCCTCTCACGGCACTCGTACTGAAGCAGCAGCAGCAGCAGCATTGTAGTACATGTTCACACCACCCTCCCGGCATGCATCTGGCCACTCCTCAAGCGCCACCTTTAGCCGGACTCGAGCCGCCGCTTGACCACCTCAAACACGAAAACCTTCAGTTAATATACGTGCAATAACACCCAGTTATCTCTCAGAAACACAACGTGTACAAGAACGGTTTTTGAGAAAAAACAAAAAAAAACCTTCAAACCTAAGAACAATTGATGGAGGGTTTTGGTTTTTTTCCCCATTTCAGTAAATAGGGCAGAGGAATTAATAATTTAAAAAAATTAACGAATACAAAAATGGAGGTGATGGTTATTGTTGTTGATTTTTTTTTAAGACCATTTCCCCACACCCTCTCACCCATGACAGCGTGGTTCGGTAAGAAACGACCAAAATGCTCGAAAATGCGTGGCTCGATGGAAATATTAGAAAAAAAAAATTTAAAAAAAAAACGAGATTGAGGAACTGAACTATCCCGATAGCCTTTCCTCACCGAAGGAAACTGAATGCTCGAAGAAAAAAGATGGATCCCAGTAAAACGTACTAGAAAGAAAAAAAAAACCAAAATGGCTGCCTCCCGGTGTATAATTCAAAAGATACAAACTCAGTCTTTGTTTTTATTTTTGTTTTGCAGATGTAATGTTTTTTTTTTTTTTCTTTTTCTTCCTCTTCTACTCATTTTATCGTCATCCACATCACCTCACTATTTTTATGTTATTTTTCTTTATCCCCCCCAAGTTTTTTTAAATTTCGTAACACTGCGTCAGCATCATTCATTCATTCATTCATTCAAGGGAAAAACAATATGCTCAACACTTTTTTTTTCTTGAATATTATAAATAAGAATGCAGTAATGGTCCTCATTTTTTTGTTTTTGTTTTGTTGTACAACATTTGCCTGAAGCCAAAGTTGAACCTTGAATCCGGTGCACGTTTTGTTTTCTCGCTGTGCTTGTGTGGGGATGGGGTTTAGGGCTCCTCCAGTTCGGGTACTTCCAGTTCGGGTACCCCCAGTTCGGGCACTTGGACCCCAGTCGAGAATTTGAACCCTGACAAAAAAATGAACCGCAAGTGGGGATGAAGATGCTGACAAATTGGCAGCTTTGTTTTTTTTTTAAACTAAAAAAAATTCCTCGTCGGTATTAAACACTTTTTGGGAAATAATCTTTCTTTGGGGGAACTTTGAGAGAAACCGGGGACAAGGTGGTTACAAATGGTGGCGATGACACTGTTAACACAAGATAGTGTTTCATCAGAGAGAGGGGGGAGGTCCTTCCAAACCACTCTCAAGTGTAGATCATTTGCGACCACCAAGTTCCCTTTATTGCCGCTGGGTGTGCATGATGCGTGTTTGTCAAGTGAATTGAAAAGAGCCCTATCCGTTGATGCAAATTTGTCGGTGTCTTGTCAAGATATTGACAAAATGCAGTTTAGTGGTACAAAATGGTACTATACTCTTGGTACCAGTGATGGTAGTGGTGAGCACTACCACTGTTGCAAGCTCGTGTCGAGCAAAATAAGGGACGTGAATACAACATCAAATGCGAGGAATGGACCGTTGTGATTGGATGTTAAGTGCCACGTGTTGATACGCTGATTAATAGCTCGATAATGTTTTATTTCCGTGTCTCTTGTTATGTGTCTGTTATCTGGTTCTCTCGTAATTTCAGTTTTGATAGCAATATTGTTTTTGACTTAATGAAAAAAAAAAAAACTTAAAACTCTAGAGGTGCCTTTTGACGTGTAAAGATATCGCTTGATCCAGTGACTCCTTCGCCCCTCCCCTCCTTCCAACTTTTGCTTTTGCTCCACCCCCATTCCCACCATGCTCCTCCCCTGCCTTCTTCCGCTTCCTGATCATTACGTAACACCATGCATTTTGTTCACCTCTACGACAAGATGGGAAACACCAAAATGTTCAAGCCTGTATTTTTACGTGCGTGTATTATTTTTATGTTTTTATTTTAATTATTATTATTATTATTATTATTATTATTTTCGTTTGGGGTTGAAAATTAGATTTTTTTTTTAAAAAAAGTTATGTTGATAGGAATCCGAAGCTTGTCGTTAACTTTTACATCCCCTTAATTCCTCTGATCATTTTTTCGGGTACAACATGCCTCATTTTCGATTTGAAAATCTTGAGGTTTCACTCCTGTTTTTATCCCCGTGAAATAATTCGTTTTATGAATATTATATATATTATATATCACCTCTTCTTTTTTTACTCCTTTGCACACACACATCTTCATTTCATCATTCTAAGACCATCCCTAGAAATTTTTTTTTACGCGTTCCCACTGAGATTTGTTCTCCAACCCCTTTTGAAACTGTAGTTTTTGAACAATTTATTTGGATTCTGTTTGGTGCTATTTGATATTATTGAATTTGGGGGTATTGATTAGGACACGTTGGCTGCTTTAGAATTTTCACATTGAGATCTTTAAAAAAAAAACCTAATCATTCAAAAGTTTAAAATTTTCTGAAAGGCAGTGGTGAAATACTCTTATCTTTGTGACCTTGTCCATGGCCTAAACATAACTAATGAATATCATGAATACTTTATAAGAAAAAATATGATAAGGGCATAATCAGGAGCAGCATGCAGCACCTCCATAAAGAGGTCACGTGGTCAGTTAATCATAGTATTAGTGTATATATATGCATATTAATGCAAACATTGTTTAACCGGTGATTATACAGTGAGTGTTGATGAGAATTGTTTAATTTGTACCAAAAACAAAACTAGCTTGAGCCAAAAGGTCCTTACTAAGATGTTCAAAAACTATTATTTCAAAAAGAATACGTTATTGTTCATTTATTATTTATGAGAATTTGGTCAAAGATAAAAACAAGTACAACTTTTTACAGCGCAGAATAATATTTGTTTGTTTTGTTGTTATTATAATATGGGTTAGGATTCCACATCCCGGTGCAGTTGGTTGGGGGTCCTCATCCCGTATGTTCAATCCGGTGAATTAAAGCTGTTTAATTAATATATAAATGCGAATTGTAAAGAAATAGTAACGAAAAGTAGGGACTAGTCCGCTTTTCCACCACTGCCACGTACCCAGTCAAATTCTGGATTAAAAAATCTCTCCCTAGTTTCTTGCCTCCCCACTGCACAATCTTGAAGATTTTTCTTTTTTTTTGAAAAAAATGTGTAAATAGGAGACAACAAAAGAAAAGGTTTGGAGAAAGACTAACTGACCAAGTTTCATTTTAATTGGATTTTTTTTAATGTGTGATTTTAATGAATCGATCGCATATTAAAATGACGTTTGTACTCTGAAAATAATTTTCTTCCCTTAACCAAATATTAATGCGTGTGTTGGCTTTTTGTTCCTGAATTGGACAAATGTGCCTGATTTATACCCGGTGACTGTTAAAAAGTATTAACCCTGTTTTTTTATTGTTGAGAAAAAGGGTGGGGATTAGAGGGAGATGGAAGCGTTTCTGTTAATTTCTTTTATTGTACAGCTTATAGCCTTTCTATGATTTTTTTTTATCCTGCTTAATCCAAAAATGGAAAATGACTTTTTTTTCGTTTCCATTACTTTGGTCGCCATCATTTATTTTACGAGTATTTGTTTTTTTCTCATTTATTGAATGATTCACAGATCCCGGTGCTTTGGTTTGTAGAATTGAAATTTTTATTATTATTATCGTGAGTTCAAACACGATTTTAACATACCAGTGAATTTTTTTTTTAAAAGCAAACTTTAGATTAATGAGTCTTGTTGCATCAAGATTTTTCTTTGCTTTTTTTGACTGCTTATTCTGAACTTTATTTTGCTTTCTTTTTTTTTCTTTATTTTATTATTTTTTTTCTCCTATCCGCTTATTACTATTGTTCAACTTGATTAAATTTCTGCAATGACAAACCCAATCAGCGACATTTGCATAATATCTCTTGAAAGCAATCTAGATTTATTTGAAACATACTTTATCCGAATTGTTTTCGATGAGCTCACTAAAACTAACTGCCGCAAAAATGGATTCTATGCTCGCATTCGCATAATATTCATTCGTTGAAACGTGTGATTAAAAAAAAATTAACTAGGAAAAATCTTTTAAAGTTTTTCCTGGTATCTCATCATTCTTATGTCATCGAAAGCGAAGGAAGTCGAGCTTAGATTTTATTTTTCACATTATTTATGTACACCGTTTATTCTTTACGCAAGCATTTCTAAGAAAAACTCAACTTTGAAAATAAAATTACCAAAAATTCAACTTGGAGCAGTTTTTAAAAGTCAACTTGTATCTTCAGAAAATCATGAAATTCAGAATTTTAAGTTGTTCAAAATTAAACAATATTTAAACCTGATGTTAATTAACGATGTTGTGTGCAACTGATATCAAGTTTTTCATTTTAACTACGATAATCTAACTTAATTTCGAATTAGTGTTTCGTATTTGTCAACATTAATGTCATACAATTGAAAATTCTGATCAATTTTACCTGAAAATTCAAGTTTTAAATTTTAAAAACTGCTTTAAATTATCCATGTCGACTATGCATAAAACTCTTTCAGCATCTTCAAAATACATTTTGTATTATTTGCTTTAGTCAAATTACGAATCCACATTATGAAATCCCACTAAAATGGCACCGACGTAAATTTAAGTGGAATTACAACCCTATCCTTTTCAATGGGTCAAATTTGAAAAGATATTCACAGTTAAATAAAAAAAGTTTAAATAAAAATAAAAATTGTTTAAAATAGCTTAATAAATCAGTAAGGGACTTTAGTTGTCATTTTTCATTTTAAAACAGTAGATTTTTTAAAATTAATATTTACTAAATTATTATTTGAATTTTTGCACTCACAATTTGCCTATTTGTATTTTAATTTAAAACAACCTACTATTTTAAAGTCAAAAATGACAAAACTGGACCCTTGCTGATTTATTAAGGTATTTTAAACAATTTTAATTCTTATTTAAGGTTTTTTTGATTTAACTGTGAGCATCGTTTTTTTTATAAAAAAAACTTCTATTTTCTTAAAGCGAAAACTGACGAGTGAAGCCCCTTGCTGATTTATTAAGCTTTTTTAAACAATTTTATTTCTTATTTAAGTTTTTTTTATTTAACTGTGAGTATCTTTTTTTTTTTTTTTAAACTACTATTTTAAAGCGAAAACTGACGAGTGAAGCCCCTTGCTGATTTATTAAGCTATTTTAAACAATTTTTATTTTTATTTAAGCTTTTTTGATTTAACTGTGAGTATCTTTGGAAATTAATTCGACTAACGAACATTTTTCAAACTTGTATATTAATTTTTGAAAAAACCTACTATTTTAAAGCGAAAACTGACGAGTGAAGCCCCTTGCTGATTTATTAAGCTATTTTAAATAATTTTTATTTTTATTTAAGCTTTTTTGATTTAACCGTGGGTATCTTTGGAAATTAATTCGACTAACGAACATTTTTCAAACTTGTATATTAGTTTTTAAAAACCTACTATTTTTAAGCGAAAACTGACGAGTGAAGCCCCTTGCTGATTTCTTAAGCTATTTTAAACAATTTTTATTTTTATTTAAGATTTTTTGATGTAACTGTGAATACCTTTGCAAATTTGACCCATTGAAAAGGATAGGGTTGTAATTTCTCTTAAATAACACTTTTCCCCAGTATAACATGACACGTTTCTCTGTGCATCCAATCTTAACTCCAATTCTTAGTTTTTAAGACCGCCGATTTGCCTTTTTCATCTGCAATATTTGTATCACTGGCGTCCCAGCCTGTACAGTACCACCCACGTGTTATGTCCGTGGAGCTAGACCCGCCCCCTATCATACACTTCTGTGATCACATTTCAATTTTTCATCCCTACTTGCAATGTCACGTGTTGCATGACGTTTGTAGAGTGTGAGCACCTTTTTTTTGTTTCTCCTCCTCGCCAGCAGGCACCGCCATCAGTCTTCCTTCGCCCCATCCATAAACACTTTTTACCATAGCCAGTATTCAGTAATTAAACAGCATAAAACATGGCTTATATATGTATACCTGGTCACCCAAGGAACCATGCCATCAGGAAGACAGTCCACTCTGTAGTGGACAGTCCTCCTCATGTCCACGGATTCCTACCGGTGTCATTACGAAGCAGTGTTGTTTAATGTTTTTTTCCAAAGTCACATTTATTTTCATACACTCTCACCTCATTCACAGAAACCATGTTGTTGAAACACTCCACTTGACATTTTTGGATATCAGCTTGCATTTTTCAAAACTTTTTCAAATCACATCCATAAGATTTTTTGTGTGCTCAGACACAAAATTTCTTATTTCAGATCTAAGGCGGGGCTAAAGCTTATACCTGCCATGTATTTTTTTTCAAACACAGATTTGGGCAACGTAATAAAACTATATACACAATAAAAAAAATTGTATTATGATCAAACATATTAAATGAACCAAATTGAGCAACTTTTAAAAAAAGATTACCCTGTAGCGTTTTTTTAAAAAAAAATGTTTTTCAAAACGTGTGTAGTTCATCATTTTGATTTGAGGGGGCAGCACATGTCTTGCGATTCATCGGTGAAAGCAGAAAAATCCATTTATTTTAGGCTTTTTACTGAAAATATTCAGATAACACTTTTTCTACATGCTAGTTTATTCTCTACTTAGTATTAAATTGCGGAAATATATCGTAAAACATGTGTATTCTTTCGAATTCTATCTTTGAAAAAAATACATGGCAGGTATGGGGCTTGGATTACCGCCTTAGCCACTCTATTTTAGAAAATCTTAATAATTATTTAAGATTTTCTTCTTTTCTTCTTCCGGGATAAATGTGTTGTTGTGTTTGGGCATGGAAAAAAATTACAAATGGTTGTGAATAAATACGAAAATTAAATTTTTTAGAGAATTTTTTTGAAATCACAAAACATTCGTGAATTTGAATAGTGTTTACTATTCTTGTTAAAATGGCGCAGTTGTCATCTTTTTCTTATTTAGGCAACCAACACATTTTGTAAAACTTATCATTTTAAAACTACAAAAAATGATACGTGAAATACTTCTATTGTGCCCAAATCGAAACCCACTAAATGGCTAATTAATTACACCCAAACTTTTATAACGGTGTTTTAACTAAGCTCGGTGCAACTGACATAAGAATCGAAATTTGCACAAATACGTCAATTTGCAATAATTTTTTTGTTTTGTTTAAATGACGTTATTACCCCTGGCATGGCTGAGAATCAAAGATTGTCTGTCCATATTTAGAGAAAGATTTTATTATTTTTTTAATGCAACTTTTAACCATCACAAGGCAAAAAAAAGGCATTTATTTAACACAGTTTTAGAAGAAAAATCCGGTGAATTGTTTTTTTTCTTCTTTTAACAATTTTATTGAAGAATTTTTTTTTTTTCGGCTTGAGTGTCGTAAAATATTTGATGGCATTTTAATGCCTCGTGTGATGTACTTGATTGCTAGGTTTTCTTCGAACAAATATGCAGTTTAAAAATTTTGATTTCCGTGTTATCTTATTTTGTTTTTTCTAGAAGTTATCGTCTTCTTAAAAAATGTGTGTAAATAGTGATTGCATTCACGTGATACGAGGGTAAAATTGAATGTATTTTTTTACTGTTTTTCCCCTTTTACCATTTTTTGGAAATGAAACATAGTTTTGAACTAAAAACCAACTGAGGTTCACTGAAATGTCTTAAAAACTTACTTTTTAAACGGGCTTGTTTTAGTTTGTTTAACTCAGGCTTACAACGAAGGTGTAACGATGGAATCCATTTTTGGTTATTCCATCTCCTATGCAAAGTAACAAATGGTATTTTATAAAACTGTTCAGTTGGAATTTTGGGTCTTTTTTTTCGTCATTTCGTTACACTTTTTATTTTTTCTGATAAATTTGTTGCCAACTTCAGGGTGGAATATTAGATTGCCGCGACATTCGATTGTGTTTTTGTATAATGTTTGAAAATTTTAAAATGCACAGCACACACACACACACTCTCTCTATCTACCATCCTTTACAACTCAACATTTACCCCCCCCCCCCCCAATTCTTTATCCAAATCCTTGAACGAATTCTCAAAAATTTCCATCTCCATTCTCATTCCTTACCTTCCTTGTTCACTTCCAAAACAGTCTTTTTTGGAGCCTGAAATGTATGAAACTTGTTTTTGGTCAGTTAGGGTTTTCTGTTTTGAATATTAACTTGGAAATCTGTATTGGTGGTCATGTAATTCTACCCAGTATTTACTGAATTAAATTCATAATCATGTTGATGTCTATATTAATTAAGGACTCGTTTTTTTTCTTCTGTTCTTTACTGCTTTTGCGATCATGTTCAGTGTTCTTAGGATTTATTTAACACAGGTGGCGAAAAACTTCATATTTTAAGGTAATTATCGTTTGAATTTAAAAAGGTCTTCTTCCTCCATATGTTAAAAACAAAATCTCTTAACATGTTCAGTTTTCAAAAAAAAATTATAATTGCAGTTTATAAAATTGATCATGAGGAAATATTTGTTTGAATTTTGAAAGGTCTTCATCCTCCATATGTTAAAAACAAATCTCTTAAGATGTTCAGTTTTTCCAAAAAAAAATGATAATTACAGTTTATAAAATTGATCATGAGGAAATGCATTTTGAAGGTTTCTTAATGCTCGGTTAACTTCTTAAGGGGGATTACAACTCTATCCCTTTCAATGGGAAAATTTTCAAAGACACTAACAGTCAAACTAAAAAAGATTAAATAAAAATAAAAATTGTTTAAAATAGCTTTATAAATCAGCAAGGTACTGATCGTGTCATTTTTCACGTTAAAATAGTAGATTTTTTAAAATTATTATTTAAATTTTTGCACTCACAACTTGCCTATCTCATGCAGCGTGTGCAAAATAACGGACATTTTTCAAACTTTTATATTAATTTTAATAAAATCTACCATTTCAAAGTGAAAAACAATAAGTGGTGGCCCTTGCTGATCCATCAGTCCACCCCAAACAATTCTCACCCCCACCCAAACCTCCCTCATTCAACTGTGAGTATCTCTGCAAGCCCGACTCATTGAAAATGATAGGGTTGTGATCCTTCTTAACAACAAATTTCTTAAGATATTCAGTTTTTCCAAAAAATGATAATTACAGTTTATAAAATTGATCATGAGTAAATATATAAATATTTGTTTGGATTTTGAAGGTTACTTCTTAACCTTAGTTATTCTCGCCAATAATCGTCTTGTCTCAACAGAGCTCCGTTACAAACAAATTTTCACGTATTTCCAGACATAAATTTCAAAGAAATAAAAAGTCCCTTTTGTTTTCTAATGGTCAATATATTGTCATATTTTGTAACTTTAGTATAGTCTAGAAAACGTGTTACATAATCAGCAGGTGTTGATTGAAACCGGTTTTTGTCTTCGTTTACCGATTTCGAGGACCAGTGTCTTGGTTTTTTAAATTAGTATAAAAACCACGTGTTTTTTTTCTGGACTCGTCTTTGTTTTAACTGCCATCGGAGACGCCAGCAGCAATTTTGGCTGTGAGGGCGTCTCGTTAATTAGGTATTAACCAACTTAAATTATGTTCTTTGGTAATACTTAAAATGCTCGTGTGAACAGTTTGGAGTGATTTGCAACGTCGTCGAACTCAATATCGCGGTTTAAGATCTTAAAATGGCGTACGGTTAGCATATCATTTGCGGTAAGTGAAGACAAGTTGGTTTTTTTGTTTAATTCGAATCTATAGCTTAAGGGAATTCCGAGGTACGATTATTAACACCTGCGAAATTTGCGTCAGCATTGTTTATGAATTTAAGAAATCAGTGGTCTGTTGATTGTCATTCCCAATATATACAATGTACAAAATATACTCTCAAGAGTTTCTTTGCTTCTCTTTTGGCGCCTTCGTGTGTGTTTATGCAAATTTAGATGTTAACTACAACCGTTATTCGTGTTCAAATAGTTTGAATAATAACGTGTAAATAAGACTTCTGGTCAAAAAACTATCTCGTTGACGCCTCCGAGTAACCTGATCTTGAATTCTATAGAGGAGTGTATTGAAGCGGAGTAGAATCTGGCTAATTCAGCCAAATATGAAGGTGGATGAAAAATACATAAAAAAATTCTCTCGCCTTGTTTTAGTTATTCAGACATAGCGTTGAAACAGAATCTTAAATTAATTTCTTGTTGAAATTAGTCAATAGGTACCTTAACAGTGGCGTACTGGGTCTAAAATATTCATTGCCAAACTACAGTGGAACCTCGGTTTCCGAACGTCTCTGTTTGCGAACACCACATGTTGTTTCGCTTTACGAACGATGCTTCCGTTTACGAACACATTTCTCCGGAACACCGATCAAAGGTCCAAGTTTTGCAATTGTTTTACTAGTTTCAGCAGAACATCATTGCTACTAATAAGTTTTACTAAATACGGGTAACATTAAAGATGTTATAATTTCCGAGGATTTAAATTAAAATCGATGTTAGTTTAGAGGATATAGCCTCAATTGCAAATTTGGCAAAAGTTTGTCTTTTGTATTATCCACGCCAATTGCAGATGCAATGGATTAGAATCCATCGATGACGTCGATTTCAGGCTTAAATCATATAATTAACAACAGAATAGAGTAGAATAATACAAATTTTCCTAAATGGAAACAATGTTTGTTAAAGTAAATTTCTTAAACAGAATGTGCGAATGAAGTTGATTCGCAGCAA
>JAQGAE010002411.1:0-17978 GCA_034696685.1 Julus scandinavius | reverse complement strand
CATAATTAAACTGTGTTGCAACTGACCAGCTGGACTTGCGTGAGTGCCTATTTTGGGAACCGGGGATTTCAGATACCATAGGGTTGCCAACCCAAAACACCTCCGGGGGAGAGACACGCCCCAAGCAACCCTTAAATCAACGATTGATGTGTTTACGCCGGACAACCCTTCTTAGGTAGAAGGTTGGGGTAACACTTCTATAAAGTGTCACTGTCTTTGCAATAAAGAAATACTTAGAACCAAAACCCACGAATTGGACTCTTTACTTTCAGCTAAAGTTCATACTTTTCATACAAGACTTACAGTTTAAGTCCTTGTCCTATTACTCTCCGAGGCCTACTTCCCTCGTGCTATCTCCTACATACGGCATCAAAGTAGTTCGGCCTTAAGGAAGCCGAACTTCGATATCTTAGACCGAAGCTAAGCTTAGATCTTCCTTTACGCTTCTCAAGCGAAGGTGTACAAACCATAGGACTCACAACAAGTAGTCACCTCATAACTGGTGCCCAACTGCATGGCCAAACACCCACGACCCAAGATACAAGAAAATCTCGTGCTCTTAAAAGTATTCAAGCTGTATTACGAATTTTGAACTAAGAAGTTCATAATTAGCGCCCAACAGCGTGACTGAACAGCCACAACCCGAGAAAAATCTCGCGCTCTACTGTTTTAAGCCCTAATACCAGTTTAAATAGTTCACAACTGGTGCTCTAAAGCTAAGCCGAACACCTACGACACGAAAGTAACAAAAACTCTCGTGCTCCCTGGCTATTAAGCATTAATACTAGTTATTCTCACTAATCATAACTAAGCCCAACAGCGTGGCCAAACACACGACTTGAGAAATCTCGCGCTCTAGTGTTCAAAAGTCATAATACTAGCGAGCTAAATAGTTTATAACTAGAGCTTAAAAACAATCACAGTTAATAACTGGAAACCAACATGGTGAAAAACATTCTTCCGTTAAACTATAACTCAAATAACTGGCACAAAAACCAGCATTGCTAAGGAACCTATCAGTTTTAACTGAACAAATGTTCGTGAACCAGTACTCCAAGTCAGTTCTTAAACAGTAAATACTGTTTGATCAAATGCTAGCTAACACTAAATATTCTTAGTTATTCCTCAGTGCGCAAATTGCAACTTAAAGCGAATAAGCCGTTTAGACCCCGAGCCCAAAGGGAACATCTCGCGCTCAAACACGTTTGCACAATTAAGAAGTTCTGACCCCGAGTCCCAAAGGGCACACCTTGCGCTCGAACATACATTTGGAGTGATTATTAATCACGCAGCTATTCTGCAAAAGCAAGAGCAGGAATCAAGCCGAAGTACGAAAAAGTACTTTTTCTTACAACAGCCAAAGTGGCCCCTGTAGTGACTAACGTTCAAACCACTAGGAATTCGAACAAAGAAACCAGTGAGATGAATACCGAACCATTAAGTAACATGAATTCACGTCAGAGTCAAAGTTCGACTCCCCTTGGTGCAACGATCAGCAATCTGACTGCACCAAGTGAAATTGACCAATCAGCCAGTTCCATGCAGACTCACACTGGAGATAACATTATCTCTCCACTGGAAGTTCTGCAGATTTTGACTAATGCAGGAATAAATATTCCCAGTGAAGTGTCCACATGCTGTGCCAACTGTCCACAATTCCTCGACATTATGCAACAAGTCGCTCAAGCGATCGAAAAGCTCGAAAGGACTTTTTTCGACTTAGTCCGAGAAAAACTCTGCCTACGCAGCACTAATGTCAAGCGTAACTTCGACTACCAAAAGGATAGACGAACTTGACAAACGTCAGAAGGAGCTAGAGCAAGCTCTAGCTGACGCCGTGAGCAAAGCAACTCAATACCTTCCAACCAGTTTTACAATCTGGGGGGTGTCCAAATGTTTCGATCATAACTGGCCCTCCTACAAACCCAATTGGGAACACCGCTCCAGTCACTTCGGCCTTAATCAGTCCGAACTCTGCATGCTCAGTAACACTCGGATTAGCAAATGCATCCACAGTTAGTACCGATGATTTCCGCCCTGAATAGGGTTAGTCGAAAAAAAAATCGACTACAGTGAATATGATTTTACTGAGGACAAAGTAACCTCTGATGTCTTTGCAACTGTAGAGGTGTTCTCTAGAAAAGGAGACTTCTTCGATAGTTGGTGGGAACAAGATTAGTTCATAATCGACACCAACAAATTAACCGAAGAGCAAGGATATGATGCCCTCTTCTGGTTATTAATTGGCAAAGTTCGAAGCTTCTGGTTTAAGGAGAAATACATCTCCAATACATCGATATGGAACATACGAGACAGATATTGCGCTGTGCAAACAAATTAGTCGACTAATTGTGTGTGAAAAGGTGTGAAAATAGGTTTTTGAACAATAAATAACCTTGTTGTTTTGCCTGTTCGACAACAGCTGAATACAGCTATTGCCACCACCTCGCAATCAGGAGACCTTTTGGTCTACGCAAAATGTAGCTTTGCCGAACACTGGATGCTTGGTAACGCTCGGACTAACAAATACTACCCTAAATAGGGCAAGTCGAAAAAAATCTACCACAGTGAATATGATTTCACTGAGGCTAAAGTAACCTATAAGGTCTTTGCTGCCTTGGAGATGTTCTCTGGAAAAGGAGACTTCTTCGATAGTTGGTGGGAAGAAGTTCAGTTCATAATAGACGCCAACAAATTAACCGAAGAGCAAGGATATGATGCCCTCTTCTGGTTACTAATCGGCAAAGCTCGAATCTTCTGGTTTAAGGAGAGATACACCTTCAAAACCTTCGCCGAAGCAAAAGTTAATTTCTTCTCTCGATATGGAACATATGAGACAGATATTGTCCTCTGGGAACAAATTAGTCGCCTAAAGCAACGCAAGTTTCAATCAACTCGAGAGTTCATTGAACTCATGTCTAAGTACCACAAAATGTTGTACATACCTATGCCTCAAATGATGTTACAAGTACTTTTTCTAGCCTTACACCCCTCTATATCCAGACATATAGATGTTGAACAGGTTAATGACCATGTGCAGCTCAGAAAGCTAGCATTGAAGCAAGAAAATATGCATCTGTCTGTGCAACAATGGCGACAGCCAATTAAAAAGGATCTTGTAATGACAAAAGCTGGAATACCTATACTACCACTAACTGATGCTCAGATTAGATGGATTCATTCCAAACCGAGTCATAGTTACCATAAAACTAGTAACGCAAGCTAATTTCGAAATCGATATCAAGACTCAACTCAGAACCAACAATCCAGTTCTCGTAATGGTCAGAGACATAATAGCTCTAACCGTTATCACAGAGGAGGCACATGTGGAAATCCACAGCCTACCCAAACAACTGCACCTCAGCCGAATACCACAGTTATGCAGAACACTGCTCCATTGAAGCTGAATAGGGTTCAGTGCATGAAACTGGATGACCGTAAGCCAATAGCAGTCATGAACCTTGTCCCAGAACCACAACCAGATTGTAGGGTCTGTGGCAACAAAGGTACAAACACACTCAATTGTCCAAAAGGGTGTGGAAATAGGTTCTTAAATAATAACCTATTTGTTCTGCCAGTTCGACAACAGCTAAACAAAGCTATCGCCACCACCTCACAATCAGACCTGTTGGTCTACACAAACTGTAGCTTGGTAGATGTGAATCATCAAGTACTACTTGATCCAGAAGCAAATATCTCCCTTGGAGGAAAACAACTCTACGAGCAACTACAACGTCAAGGACAACCCATGACTCGTTGCAGACGTAGCGTTTAACTTGCAGATCAGGTGAAAAACGAGTATGAAACATTACTTGCCACCATCAAAGTTGTACTCGAAGGTCGAACCTTTCGTTAGGAAATCACAATCATCCCCTCGTATGATCAGTCGATCAATATACTTGGGATGGATTTCCTAAGACAGGCCGAAATCTTAATTGACTTCGGAGGAATCCAATGGCAATTCAAGAACCCTGTCATACAAAGCATAGTAGCAGAAGCTCTTATGAGCCTGGTGGACAAGATCGACAAAGTTCTTCCCAACACCAGCTTGGAAGTTTCAGATGAAACCTCCCAGGTGAACCACATGCATGTGCCTGAAGCCTTGCTAACTGTCACTCTTCGAAGTGATGAAGCTCCACATCCCTCTGCAGAAGAAAGAAATGAAGTCAACCGACTACTGGAAGTACATCGTGGGATCTTCGAAGAAACTGAGGAAGCAGCAGATGTCCCTCACAGAGGATCGACGTCAAGCCTGATGCTCAACCATCAGCAGTGAGGGCATACACCGTGTCACCAATGAAGAAGATTCTTCAAGAAAAGGTCAATGACCTCATCAAGAAGGGATACATGGTACCCTCTTCTTCTTCTCCTTGAGCAGCACCATCATTGCTAGTACACCCAAGCCTGGAAATGCCAGTGAATATCGTATGGTCATGGATTTTTGTCCACTCAATGCAGTTACTATACCGGACAGATATCCGCTGCCAAAGATCAATGGTCTAACGGCAGATATCCAGATTAAGCCATACATGTCAACTCTTGATTTAACCAGCTGTTACTGGCAAATTCCCATCGGCAAGGATTACCAACAGCTGTTTTCGATCATTACACCATTCGGAACGTATAGTTATTTGAGAATGCCGATGGGAGCTCAAAACTCTGCAGCCCAATGTCAACGGGTTGTGGATGAGATAATCCGGACGATCACTGGCGTGCTTGTCAAAGCCTACCAAGACGATCTATACACCTATAGTGATACTGTTGAAGACCATCTCCTTGATTTGGATTGAATCTTCAACAAGTTTAGCCAAAAGAATTTCAGTTTCAACAGAAAGAAATGTGAGTTTTTTATGAAAAGACTTCTCTTCATAGGACACGTCTTATGCAGTCAAGGAATAAGTCCTAACCCGGATAAAGTAGTGGCCATCTCAAATATGGACTACCCGAAGAATACGAAACAACTCAAATCTTTCCTGGCCTCTTAAAAGCCTCAATCCTGGCTCAGGATGACTTCGATAAGAGTTTCCATCTCTATACGGACGCAAGCAATGAAGCCATGTGAGCAGTACTTGGACAAGGTGATGGAGATGATTTTCGAGTGATAGAGTACGGCTCGATGCCCTTCAACCTCGCTAAAACAAACTACTCTCTAACAGAGAAAGAAGCCCTAGCAGTCATCTGGGCAGTTCGAAAATTCTGAAGTTATGTGGATGGGTTGACCTTCGTTGTTCATACTGACCATGCTCCCCTGAAACAAATCATCAAAACTAAGGAACCCAAGAGCAGAGTTGCTCGCTGGCTGATGGAAATCCAACAGTTCGTCTTCGATGTAAAATACATCCCAGGAGACTTGAACAACTTAGCAGACTTGCTATCTCATACCTTAGGACAATCAGATCCTTTTGTACTTATCCACCATTTCTTGGTCGATGAACAGCCAATCACGGCTGAAGAGTTTCGCGAAATGCAACTCTTAGACCAGCAGTGCAATCACATCATCTGAGCCATAGAAGCAGTGGATGATCCAAGTGACACTTAAGGTCGAACATTTACCAATAGAGGATACTTCCTGGCTAATGGAGTCCTCTATAGGATCATGGATCCCTCACTAGGTGAGGATCCCAAACTAATGGTTCCATTAGCTCAATACCCACAACATACCTGTCGACGGGACCGAACTCGACGAGTTCGTGACTCATCGTGCTAACCAACACATTCAACGGCCAACTTCGGACTTCCACAAACTTTCGCCAGAAGTCTGAAATTCAGCGATTCTTGATGCGGCACGTCCATGTACAACCACTGGCTTGTACAATGCGGTCACTATCACGGCCTTACTGCCACGTGTCCAGGATCCTCCATTGACATTCGATAACATTGTGAGGATTGTCAGAGGATTGAACTCTGCTTCAGATGCTGCTTTTTCCGTGCTCGCCCAGTATGTTATTGGTGACCAACCTCCAAATTCGACTGTTGGGTATGCAAAACTCTTGGAAGCGTATGTAGCTGCTGACCAAAGCAGAGATCAAAATTTCAACTCTCTCCAAAGTGAGAAGAACCATCAAGGCAAAATACCATGTTCTTCGAGAAGAACATGTGAAACTTAAGCAGAGGCATCTGCAGGCAACCGGACTGATCCAACAACTCGTGGATCAAGTTGCTAGACTTCGGTCTTCCACCAAAGCCCAGTCAGTGTCATCGAAGACCGCCAACTGGTGCTGCAGATCACTGCTAGTGATCAACAAGCCATTGACAACATAATTGAATGCCACATTTCGCCACAGAAAGCGCGTGAAGCCACTAGCCAACTGCCACCGCCTTTTCTGACTCGTCCAGCAGCAGAACGTATCGCCAAACTTCCCTCTACGCCTTTGACGTCAGATAGGTCGTTAAGACCAACTCCGCGAAAGGCCCTTGCTCTTCGTAAAACTACTAAGGTCTACTAAGAAGCTAAAGAAGTCTGTTCCAGCTACCATTCAGCCTTTGGTACCTAAACAGTCCGAACCTGAACAGTCCGAACTAAGTCAGTTCCAACTCGACCCATCCAACTCAGCAACCGCTGATGACTCGCCAATGGCCGAAACAAGCACTGCAACACCGGAGAAAAGAAAAAGGCCTCCTTCTCCTCAACCTGGACCATCCTCGCGTCCAGATGACCCAGTATTCAAAATACCAAGGAAGATTGCATCTGCCATTGTGGACAAAACAACGAAGCATCATCGTACAGCGTTCAGCAAAATCATCAAAAAGTCAACCCCAGCTAAAATGGGCCAAATATCTCCAAAGAAGCCGCTGTCATCTGCTGAACAGAAAATTTCAGCACACACCCGCACTCGGGTATATACAAATATAACGGGACGATCTTGGACCCACTTTTCAAAATTTACTGAAGAACCACTGATTCTTCTGCAATATTTTATGGAGCCTTCACAAAACCTATAAGAAGGTTCTCTTGGCATGCAGCAATACCACGCTAAAATAGCGCGTCTCAGGTCCAA
Organism: Julus scandinavius; assembly: GCA_034696685.1. Taxonomy (NCBI): domain Eukaryota; kingdom Metazoa; phylum Arthropoda; class Diplopoda; order Julida; family Julidae; genus Julus; species Julus scandinavius. The sequence continues at coordinate 10,980 of JAQGAE010002411.1, read as the reverse complement.
GATCATCACATCTACATACGTCCACCCTAAACCTGGAGATAGGGACTACGAAGCCTTGAAGGAATTGACGAAGTTGCCACGACCACTTACCGGCAAGGAATGCTGTTACTACTGTTGTCATCACAAGTGGTACGAATCTTGCTTCACAAACTGGGTTGGTGCCTACCAGATTCCGCCATCACGACGACTCCACACACCACTTGGGAAACCTACCTGCGTCATCACTGATCACAACCTGGACATCCTTAACGCAATGCTCGAACGAGTCCAGAATCCCGATTACTACATGTAATCCCAGATATTTGCAGCACAAGAAAATCATCGTCAAAAGTGTCGCGTGTCATTTTATTGTGCAAGTAGTTCATAATTGATATTTTTTGTACAATTTTTCCCCAAGTGTTAGTCTCTCTCATAGGTTAGGACTGTATTTTGTAGATTTAAATTTAACACAACTAGGCCCGCTTAAGAAATTAATGTCCCTTAAACTAATAAATTTTTCGTAAGCATTAGGGGGGTATAAAGCGTATCGCCCTTAACTTCCTTGTTAACCCTAGCAAATGCTAGGACTACTCTTTGTCCGAAATAGGACTAAGTTCGGTTTAATGCCTAAAAATGTCCTAAAGGGATGCCAAGCTATTAAAAAGCTCGAAACATGAGACAGGATATTGGAAATACCAATATTCCTTAAAAATAACCCTAAACAAAAGGGGATTGACAACTCCTGAGACCAATTAGGGAAATGCTAATTAGGTCAGGAAGTAAAACTTTCCCCGACGAGGCTTAAGCTCGAAACAGCGGATCACTAATTCTAGTGGTCCATCTCTGTCACATGTGCCCCTTCCCAAATGGTATATAAAGGGTCCCAAAACCATAATTAGACAGAGAGAGAAGGAGAGAAAGCCAAATACTATCTTCCCATGATGTTCTACGCAACAGCTTGCTCCTGTTAATCCTTCTATAAAGTGGCACTGTCTTTGCAAATAAGAAATACTTAGAATTAAAACCCACGAATTGAACTCTCTTTACTTTCAGCTAAAGTTCATATTTTTATACAAGACTTAAGGTACAAGTCCTTGTTTTATCACTCTCCGATGCCTACTTCCCTCGTGCTATCTCCAACGTACGGCATCAAAGTAGTTCGGCCTTAAGAAAGCCGAACTCCAATATTTTAGACCAAAGCCAAGCTTCGATCTTTCCTTACGATTCTCAAGCGAAGGTGTACAAACCATAGGACTCACAGCAAGTAGTCACCTCAAACTGTATAATTAATTTTCAGAAAAAGCAAAATGAATTGATTGGCAAGTCTGATCAAGTGGTAATGAACAACCTACTAAAGAAGACAAAGCAAGGAGAAGTGCCACCATTTTAAAAACAAACAGCTAATGTCGAACCTGTTTTAAAGAAATTTAAAAAAAGCAAACATCAGGAAAGTAATTTAAATGAAGATGAAGATGGCTTAATATTGGAAAGTACCTACAACAAGCTTAAAGAAAAATATGACACTATGCTCTTCAAATTTACTGTAAAGTTACAACAAATGGATTAGAATATTGCAGATTTAAAAGAAAGAAACTAAGTTCTGTCTAATGCACTGGCATCAAAGGCTGACATTTATCATCAAGTAATTACTCTTGTTAAAAATTATAACTTTTATTTTCAGTTGAGAAATGGCTAAATACAATTTTGGAAAGAAAACAATCTTCAACGAAGAATGTTACTATTACAAATGACCCTAATGAAGAAGATTTTTAATTGCAAGAAAACATGAAAGATGACTACAACTAATCTTCCATCAAATACAAGGAATGAAATCTGCAAAAGTGATGACAAGGTAAAGAATAATTAATGTTATAATTATTAGTATAATAATGCCATTTGGTGGGTGGAATTTTTGTCTGGATTATACTTAAGTTCATTGTCAGACTAACATGGATATATATATCATAACTGAATATTTAATTTATTACATAGTTTGATTATGTCACCATGTATGCCTTTATTTGCAAATATTGATTGGAGAAAATGTAATGATACCTAATGAACAATAGAAGTTGTTGCAACATGAAAAAGATACCCTCTTTGTTAAAAAATTGGCTGTGATGATGAGGGGTAGCGACGAATTGAAAAAATGCAGTGCTAGTGGCAAAAGCAGCAACAAGGTTAAGAAGGCAGATGCCAAACCTGCACTAACACCTTTAAAGGTTGCATTAGTTAAGGATAAGTTAATAAGCAAATGCCATTTTAAAATTACTAATTGAATGCATAATAAAGATTTTAATTGCATTTCATTATTTATTTTTTAGAAAAATTAGAAGAAAAATTAGTCGTGAATCTGTTCCTAAAAAGGAAATACAAAGACGAAAGTTAATGCTTTACTAGCAGAGAAAATTGCAAGTCTTAATAAAACTTCAAAAATAATGCCTACAAAGAAGATACTTCCTCTTGATTAAACACGATATAATTGAGTTTTTTTGCAATAATGAAACTGTTGTAACTTTTTAAATGTTTTTTAAATGATTGGAATAGAAAAAGAAGATACATAAAAAATTGTTTCACAATTGTGAAACAATTTTGGTGAACATTAATTTTTCCTTATGTTATCTTGTCAAGTGGTTTTTAAATAGGTTATTTTAACTTTTAAATGTAATGTTTTCAATGTCAGCATTTTCATTGTATTGCATTTGCATTTGTTGTATTGTATGATAAAACAATAGAAATTAATATAATTGTATTGTTAGTAATCGAACAGAATGTGTAAGATATCCATAGAAACCATTATAATGAATCAATAGAAAATAATAGATTATTTCTATTATTCTATTGTCAACAATTAAAACCAATGGGCCAAATTTCCATGGAAACCAATAAAAGATAACCAAAACAGAACAATACATTTTTTCTATGAACTTGTATTGTCATCAATAGAAAACAATGAGCCAAATTACACTATAAATCAATAGACCATAAACAATAAAAAACCATAGGATTTCTCTATTGATTTTTTGACCAGGGAGAATTAACTTGTAATTTTCCTGCTATTGATAAATAACTTTCTGTAAGCAAAATTGAAAATAGCAGCCGCCATATTGGTACTCTTGTTTACATAGAAAACACATAGGCGCTAATGACTACATCATATAAGAAGTGATGCTAGTTTTCTTTGCCGCCATATTGCTACACCATAATGCCTGCCGGCCCTATAGGGATTAAGCTATAAGTGGCTTAGAAGTATGTCACTACTAATTTTTTGAAAATATTTTTATTCCGCATGCCGGAATGCAATGCCAAACTGAGCAGTTTAGTGTATCGTTTGTCTGTGTGCAATGTTCAGTTCGTCAGGAAAAGGGAGATCTACTACGCTATTATATAGTAGATGTGGAGGTCTTGACCAGAGAGGAGTCCATAACGAATTCTATGCATTAAATGTTCTCCTTTGAAGACAGAAATTTATAACCTAAAATGTAATTTTCTTATTCATTTCAGATATTTTTGAATAACAATGTCCACATTTTATGAAACTTCGAGATAACATGTTAGCAAGGCAAAGCATGGGTGTGAGAGGCAGGGTCATCTTTGTCAGATCAGAGCCACCTTAATTGGGTAATTTACCCTGGTCAACATGTTGCCACCAGCGAGACACCCCAGGAGGAACTTTTAATGCCCTCCACCAGATTTTACCGGTACTCCATTGGACAGTTAACACCTCCAGGAGAGGAAGCTATTATCTGGGTGTGATGCCATTATGGGGTTGCTTTTGCTGGGAGTTGGCAACATGAAGGCTTAACGACATCCTTCGTATAAGTAATCCCCTCGGTACACAAGGACCCATTGTCTTAAGCACCCTAGCTTTCCTTCCCCTTGGTCACCCGAGGGGCGGATCCCTTGAGGGGTTGATCCTCCCCGTGACGTCAGGGATGGCGTAATGTTTGTTCATGCCATGGCATAGGGCAGAGGTCCCAAACTGACCCTTTGGGCACCTTGGCCCAGGGCCACTAAGACTGCCAAAAGCCAGCTATTGGACTAGGGCTGAGCCCGCCCTTTGGTCTCCTTTTACAGGGTATAAGGGCCTGGACTCAGCCTGAAACAGGGTCTTCAATCAAGCAACTTATCAGAGGTCTCCATGATGAAACAATTGGCAATTTTGGTTCGTTTTTATAATGTTTAAAATTATCTAAATTTTAGTCCCTTAGGCTCTCCTCTAGATTCAAGGGCTTCACAATACTGGTGTTCCCTCAACTCCACAATATTGTGTTGAGTATTGTCGTGGTCTAGAGTTTTGAGAGTCTGGGACAGACTTAAGGGCAAATCTTGCCCTGATGTTAAAGATCCTTTTGTGCTTGGCAGTGGTAATTATTGGCTTCTTTTGGTATTGTTATTATTTTGGGTATGCAATATTTGCATGTGATCTTTTATGTATATTTCTATACTTATCTTACCAAACAGCATATTGTTTGTTATCAGAGCATTTAAGCTTGTAGGAGAAGATCCCAGGGAGTTCTTTGTTTTGCTCTTTGATTATCTCTGGGAGAATCGGATGCCCTTTGCAATTTGCATTGGGGCCCTCGCCATCTTAATTTGTATTGCCATTTTTTATTAGGCTTATTCAAGCAATTTGTTATTTCCCATATAAAGTGGACATCTTAGTTCTTTTGCATGAACTAATTTGGAGCGATCCTCATTGTGATAAGGATCCACCAACTAGGGATTTAGCCTGCATGTGCCTAGTGAATTTGGAAATAGTGTGGGGATAATCTTTAATCCATTTCAGATCTCTTGGAGGACTGTTCTAGGGTTAGGACCTGTGGTGCTGGAGGAATCGGGTTGAGGACGTTTCGAACCAGACCCACCCTGATGGAAGAAAAAATTTAAAACCATTGAATTTTCCAAACATTCTGAATTAGTTTTATTTTTGAACAATTAAGAATTAGGCTTGTCTAATTATTTTGTATATTTCTTTAACAATTTTGAAATGTTCTCTCAATCATCCAACTGTTGAATTGTCAATTAAAAAAATTATTCATTAGTTCAATTTGCCGAGAAACACTAGGATTATCGAACACGAATTGTCTTGCTGTTAGCCAAAAGTTTTAGCTATTTGGATGTGTAATAATCCTCAATTGTCCTTCAATTATTGTCTTGATTTGGAAATGCAATAATCCAATGATTTCTTGTAGTTTAATATTAATTAATTGCATTTGATAATGCATGCAATAATTTCTGCTTGATTTTTTTTGCATCCATCTGCATAAGTATATACATTTATTTTACTTCATGCAGTCATTTATTAAACCTAGATGTATTATGTACATATAATATCATGATTTTGAAATAAATTTACATTGTTCCCATGCAGTCTCATAGCAAAATTGTATGAGACTATGGTATTAATGGGACTTGCTAATTTGACCTAATTAGACCAATAAGACAAGCAGTGGGACCTAATGGGAATCCATTGTGTAAGAGATTTTTTATTGTGGGACTCTCTGGGATAAGTAGCATCTTATGAAAACCTCATGGGGTCTCATATTTGCAAGACCTACTCAAGAGTAAAAAGTCTTGTGGTCTCATAAAGAAAGCAATGGGATAATGAGAACCCATTATTAATGGGATTTCATTGAATGGGACTTAATGAGATAAAACCCTAACTAATTAGATTTAAACATAATTTTATGAGGTCTCATTATAAAAATATGTTGAACAATTAAGACTGTGTGTGTTGTTCTATACCAGAATACACCCATACCTCGCTTTACGGCCTAGATGCGTTCCGGAAAAGTTGGCCGTATATCGAAAAACCCATATAAAGAATCAACTTTTTCTGCATTGCAATTTTTTTTTTTTTTTTTTTTAACGTGAAACCCATTAGTGTTTTATTGTTAGCCAAACCAGACCTTGTTTGATGCCAAACCTTGTCACTTTGTTTAATTAGAGCATTTTTTTGGCCGAATAATGAAGCATTGTGGGCCGTAAATCAAAACAGTGCCATAATTAAAAAAGGACGTTATAGCGAAAGGCCATATAGCGAGGTATAGGTGTAATATTGTACAAGAAATCACTTAACAAAATTTTTAGTAATTTCCATCAAGTTGTATTCAAACATGCATATATACCTCTTTCAATGTGTTTTTGTAAAGGTGGTAAAGGTATTGAACTGGGAACGCTTGGTACATATGTTCGATCCCGGCTGAGTGACGCTTTTTTCAACGTAATTAATGGGACCATTCAGCAGTAGGTCCAATGGATTACAACAATTGGAGAGTTTCAATGGTTGCAATAAAACATGGAATAGTCCAATTTACAAACACCCTTCGAAATAATAATTGGATGAATGGTTAAGTTTTTTTGTAATCCAATTCTTTCTTTCACCAGGGCAGGTAGGACGAAAGCGCTGTTGTCCCGGATCAGCCTAGGAGGCAAGGTATTAGAGGGACCTTAGGCTTCTTTCCAACTCGGTTGAGAATCAGATGTCTTGGGGCCTGGCAGGTAAATTATTGTGGTGAGGAAGTGTTTAATACTTTTTGGCATGGGATATCGCAAGTGTAACCGCATGTGGTAAAACAGATGAAAAGTGTTCTACAACGATACAGAGACACCGAATAAGTTTATTAGCGTTAAGGGTCTTTACAAGGGGTTTGTACCTGGACTTAGGCGAAGGGATCTCCGGCTTAGGATCTCCTTTGAGGAACCCTGCTTGTGACGTTGTCAGTTAAGATAAAGGGGCTTAACGTCACATCTCGACAGTGTTACCAGATCTTGGTAACACAAGAGATAGGGAGAGGATACCTTCAGTGGTGACACTAAGGTTCGGCGAAATGCACTATTACAATTATTTTAAATTATAGTAGTTGCGATTCTTTCAGGTGCTCCAAAAGTCAGAGATACAAATGCAATGATATGTGGAAGAATTTTAGGAGTGAAAGCGGTTTGCCATATGCAGTGTATGTAGTCTGGTCCATGTTTATCAATAAGGTGTCCTATTTCATCAGATACAGGATGCTTTAAAGTCTAAACCGATATTGCCCGAGTGTTTGCACTTGACATTTGACACACAAAATCCCCGGGTGGGTTTTCAGACTTATTTTAGTGGGTTATATGTGCTTTTAAAGTTGTGGTTCGTTAAGCCTTTTACCAGTTTTAGGTGCTATGGGTCAATATGTGTAGCTGGAATTTGACATGTGCTTCTGTCTTTCCCGTCATTCTTTGCTGACGATGGGAGAAGTCTTCCACATCAATAGCTGTTGTGATATCCCTTGCATTGTAATTGCCTAGCATTTGCAATCTGAAGGGATTTCTTCATTGATATGTTGTGGGAAATGAATTTTTGAATTTGATAAAACCCATCTCCTTTTGTGGCCAGTGTGGCTGTGAACCCTTTATGAGCATAGCTCTGTGAATGAGAGGTCACCTAAACTTTGTCACCACTTGGAAGTCTGGGGAGACAGATTGAAGATTAGGCTTCTTTCTTATTGTGTCCTGTGCTTGTTAGCTTGTCTCGGAACATTAATAAATGGCTGGATAATTGTTGCAGTAGTCCTGCGAATGTCTTTCTGCATAATAAGGGATCATGGTAGACGTTATTGAACTCCATAACATTATCATGGGGAGAATGAGGAATCCTTCCAAAGGTTTGGGAAAAGACGCTCTCTCCAGTAACTGAGCTTGGGGATAAATTTGACCTTTTACGATTGCAAGAACTCATCCCATTGCATGTGGGAGTTTTCGACACTATGGCTAGTTTTAGCTTCACCTCTGTGCTGCTTTCCAACAGGATTGGCTTGAGGAGAGGCTATGTGTTAGTATGTGAAGCCCATGGCCACTGCAGTTTGTTAAAGTACATATGGTCAACCAATGGTCTGTGATTTGTTTTGAAAAATGCTGCACAAAGCTGCTGCAATGACAATACAAAGAATCGGTGAATTGCATTTTTTTAAAGCCACAGACGATCATAAAGATTTTATGAGTTCACTGTCTTTGGCTTTTAACAAATGTTCAAGCTTTTAAAACTCGATCTGCCATAACTTAGCATTCAGAGAGCAAAACAGATGGTAAACCACAAGTCTTAAACAAGAATCAGACACTCTTCTACCATTACTTTTTGATATTACATTAATAAATTCATGGTGTGGAGGTTATAAGATACATTATTGTATTACATGTTGAAACTTGTCTTAAAGATTGTCTCCTCCAATTTACTTCTGAGAACTTTTTTACTAAGATTTTCCATGGTTTAGGTACTCCTATGTAAAAATTTTGTTTTTTTAATGGTTTCATGCCATTGGAAAAACTTGTTACCTTATCATCATTGTAGTTAACCTTCATGACTAGTTATGTCTGATCTGATAAAATGTGGCTATTTTCATTGGAGATGTTGGCACACTGTCCTCAAAATTCCCTAAAGTTGAATTTATATTGCACATTGTACTCTTACTTCTAAATGTGTTTCTTGTATCACTAACCCTGATGGAAGAAAAAATTGAAAATTATTGAATTTTCCAAACATTCTGAATTAGTTTTATTATTGAACAATTGAGAATTAGGCTTGTCCAATTATTCTGTATATTTCTTCAACATTTTTGAAATGTACTATCAATCTTCCAACTGTTAAGTTGTCAATTAAGTGAATTACTCATTGTCTTGCTATTAGCCAAAAGTTTTGACTATTTGGATGTGCAATAATCCTCAATTTTCCTTTTATTATTAATGTCTTGATTTAGAAATGCAATAATCAAATGATTTCTTGTAGTTTAATATTAATTAATTATTTGAAAAGGCATGCAATAATTTCTGCTTGATATGTTTTTTGCACCCATCTGCATAAGTACATACATATATTTTACTTCATGCAGTCATTTATTAAACCATGATGTATTATGTACATATAATATCATGATTTTGAATTATATTTACATTGTTCCCATAGTTCCATAGCAAAATAGTGTGAGATTATGGGATTAATGGGACTTGCTAATGAGACCAATAAGACAAGCAGTGGGACCTAATGGGAACCCATTGTGTAAGGGATTTTTTATTGTGGGACTCTATGGAATAAGTATCATCTTATGAAAACTTTATGGGGTCTCATATTTGCAAGACCTACTCACGTAAAAAATCACATGGTCGCATATGGAAAGCAATGAGAATAATGAGAACCCATCATTAATGGGATTTCATTGAATGGGACTCAATCAGAATTGTATGAGTTCTCATTATAAAAAAATGTTGAACAATTAAGACTGTGTGTGTTGTTCTATACCGGAATACACCCATACCTCGCTTTACGGCCTAGATGCGCTCCGGAAAAGTTGGCCGTATATCGAAAAAGCCGTATAAAGCATAAATTTTTTCTGCATTCCGATTTTTATTTTTTTGACTTCTTTAACGTGAAACCCATAAGTGTTTAATTGTTAGCCAAATCCGACCTTCTTTGTGCAAATTGGGGTAACTTATCACAATTTTTGTTCACTTTGTTTAATTACAGCATTTTTTGGCCGTATAACGGAGCATTGTGGGCCATAAATCCAAACTGTGCCATAATTGAAAAAAGGCCGTTATAGCGAATGGCCGTATAGCAAGGTATAGGTGTAATATTGTACGAGAAATCACTTACAAAATTTTTAGTAATTTCCATTAAGTCGCATTCAAACGTGCATATATACCTCTTTCAATGTGTTTTCAACAGGAATCATCAGTAGGTAAGTGTTAAAGGTATTGAACTGGAAGTGCTTGGTACATAGGTTCTATCCCTGCTGAGCGACGTTTTTTTTAACGTAATTAATGGGACCATTCAGCAGAAGGACCATTGGATTACAATTGGAGAGTTTCAATGGTTGCACTGAAATATTGAATGGTCCAAACATTCATCCAATTATTAATAATTGGATGAATGGTTTTAGGTTTTTTGTAATCCAATTGTTTCTTTCACCAGGGAACTTAGACTTGTGCCTTGATATCCCTGTGTCCTGGGAGAAAAACATGTAGAATTTGTATCATAATCAGTGATGGGATCTTACTTTGGTAATTGCAGGATAGTTTTTAAGCAGTTGTTCTAAATTACAGCCTTTGACAAAATCGTTAGACACTGAACCATACCCAATGGCTATCCCACACTTAACCCTAACTTAAACTACAAAGGCAAACAGATGTGAACTCCAGCCTAAGGTTAGGATTCATTTATTCTGAATGTTAAGTACACTTCTGTATTTTGGAAAGCCTATATTGAGGCCCAATATCCACTATTTTATCATTTTGCGAGTTGAACAGGTTAATCCCATTGTTGCTGGGATTTATTGTTTAATCTGGGTTATAACTTTTGCAAGTGCAGGAGCATGTGAACATTGCACATTCGAAAGTTCTTTTTCTATTTTTGATGTTCTAGTTTGTAGAATTCGTATTAGGACTGTTCTTTCCTGAGTCGAAAAGATCGTTTATGAAAGTTAGGACATTTCTGCCTAGTGCGGTGTGCGTGACGTAAGCTTGCCTCTGATCTATGCCCGAGTTTGATATCACATTACGCGGTGACGCAAAACCGAAAAGAGGGGACGCAGAATAGCCAGCGGCTGTGTCATTACCTGACTGAGATGTCACTGAAGCGTTCATGAAGAATCCTTCGTAAGGGTTAACGAGCGACGTGATATTCTCAGGTGATTGATATTCTCCATATCTGCCCTCAAAAGGAATAGGATCCTCATTAATTGAGACTACTGAATGATCCTTATTCATCGAACTTTCTAGTATAGGCTGCGATCCTTCATGAGCCTTTTCACGTAAGCGCTCTGATCGCCTGAATGCCTCCATTGCTGGAGGTTCGAATTTTGACGTCACTTAATAAATTTGGAAAATGCCAGAAAGGATCTCTAATCGTGAGATTCAGAAATTTAGAATATTTAAAAACAAAATGATCTTTGACAAACTCACCTCTCACACACCACTAGTTGAAACTAGCTCAACGGGAAGTTGAGCTTCTTCCCTTCCTCTCGCTCC
>JAQGAE010002410.1:0-17979 GCA_034696685.1 Julus scandinavius | reverse complement strand
ATTTAATCTCTTTTTGTTTGGCTGTAATTGTGTTTTAAAATTTCACCCATTGAAAGTGATAGGGTTGTGATCCAGCTAAAGAAAAAAGTGCGTCTTATAGTCCGTAAAAAATACGGTAGTTATTTTGGTAAAAATAACCAAATGCATCAATGTTAAAATTTTGTTTTTTTTACAAATTATTTAACAAGAGAAAATTTGTATTCAATCAATATACCTTATAGCCTTCAATGATTCCGTTGCAATCCACCTCCGGCACTTCACCCCATTTCACCACAATGGTGGTAGATGACGTCGCATTGGCTTGAACGTCTCCCGGCCCGGCACTCGGTACTATCGATTATTAACGAACAAGCACACTCAGCATAATGAACGTCGCAAATATCTTTGGCAACACTTGATTTGAGGAAAACTTACCTGATTCTCTGGTACGCTCGATAACAATGGGGCTTGCCTGACTGCTACCAACGTCATTGTACGCTTCCACCGTAACTTCATACTCTTCGAATTCGTCTAGCTCTTCGATAACGTAAAAATTTGCATTGTGGTTTTCTAGCAGCACAGATTGTAGTGGAGAAGGAGGTGCGCCCGTGATGGAATGCCGGTACGAAATGTTATACCCTCTAGGGACCCCGTACCAATCGATTTGTGGCAGAGGCTGAAAATTTGAAAGCAGGCGTTACAGCAATTCCAAGACTGAACGCTGCGTAATTTCATTTCATGGAATAAAAATGTGGTGCAACTTACGGTCCATCTCACTCGAATTGACTTTGGTCCCATAGCCCTCACGGTCACGCTTTGCGGCGGGTTACGTGGAGCAGCCTGGAGAGTTTGGAATGGTCTGGATGGCTCGCTCGGAGGACTGGCCCCCACGATGTTGTTGGCTACGAGTCGCAGGCGATATTCCATGAAAGGAATGAGATTTCGCACCATGAAAGCTTGCTGCCCGTCTGGAACGGTTGCATCATAGACCACCCTCCAAGTGATATTGCGGCCCACTTGTGCCTCGATCGTCCAACGAGACACCGAAGCGTTGCCATCGAAACCGGGGGTGAATTGCAAAAGCACCGAAAAAGCTTCGATGTTGGAGACTGCTAATTTAGTCGGTGCATTTGGAAGAACTACACGAAAAAAAAAAAAAAAAAAAAAAACTTGTCTAAAACTACAAAAACAGCTAAACGTAAATGATCAAACAACAAATATCTGAGAACAATTTACCAGGTGGAATTCCAGATAAAATAGTGCTCGAACGAGATAGACCGGCTCCGATTACCGTAAAGGCAAAGATTTCAAACGTATAATAGGTGGTGGAACGGAGATTGTCCACCAACAAGTCGAGGGTACTGATGGAAAGATTCCTCTGGATTTCTGAGTTTGGTTCATCGCGAATGCGAAAACGGAGAATATAACCTAAAAACCAGAAAAAAAGTTAAGCTAAGTTAGAGATTTCTACAAAGGATTTTGCGACAACAAAATGTTCACTAATTTGGTGCTAACCTAACAATATCCCATTGGTATGCTTCGGTGGAGCCCAGTGAACATACACGGATCTATCCTTAACCTCGTCGATGGTAAAATTCGAGACAATGTCTGGAACTGGAATCAACGATAACACGGTTCAGTCTAATGACGCGCTCGAAATCAAATACTAAACAAGTGCTTAAAATTGAAATATAAAAACTGACCATCTTGCTTTGTGCGGACATATGAAGGACCACTACGTTTTCCTTCTCCGGGATGGGTAAAGCAAAGCACGGTTATGTTGTACTCTTCGAATTTCTTTAAGTCCGTTAGGTTTGCAGACTGCTTTGCCAATGGATCGAACGGAGAAGGAAGTGCAATTGCCGTTCTGTAGGGCTTGGTCAACAAGTTTGGATCTCCTTTCCAGGCTTGCAGCTATTGAATCGCCAAATAAAACTTCTTAGCTACGAATATTAAAAATCTAAAATCAGTGAGAAGAATAATATTCGAACCTTATAGCCTTGGTTGACGCCGTTAATTAATTGAGGATCTGGAGGGGTCCATGACACTCTCACAGAAGTCGAGGTTAGCGCTTCGACCGAGACATTGGTGGGGGCGGCAAGAGGCACTGAAACAAAACCATTTTTTTTTAAATATTCTGGGAACATCATTCACAAAATTCACAATGCCTCTCAACAGGTCTTACCTCCTTCCTTTGTCCTGACTTTGATACCCGGGCTATACATGCCAATCCCCTTATCGTTAAACGCAGCAATCTGAATTTCGTATTCACGCCAGGTGATGAGGTCCTCGATGGCATAGCTCCTTTGGGCCTCCATCGTTATGTTGCGTGTGTAAAAGGCGTTTTGCTGATAGCTCGCCAATCTATATCGAATGATATAGCCTCGTAGTTCACCGTTGCGATCTTCAAGATCTGGGGGCTAAAAACGGAGAAAACGACTGTAAAAAAAACGAGTTCCCGACATTCTGACAACGAATAACGTCAATACTGGCTAACTGACCTGCCACTGGACAATGATTGATGTTGATGACCGTGGGCTACCCACCACATTCAGCGGAGGTCCGCTCGGCGCTAGAAAAACCGAAAAACAAATTAAATACAACCTACGGGAACTAGAATCAAGTATTTGAACTGCCATAACCGACGCATTCTTAAGAAATCAAGATGCCAACTTACGCTCTTGAGGAAGCGTGAGTAGTGCGCTGGGATCGCTGGGCTGCCCTTCCCCAACACCGTTTACGGAAATCACTCGGAACTGGTAGCTGAGAGCAGGTTTCAAGCCGTTGATGACGATCCAGCGCTGATCGCTGGACACGTTAGAAATCGCTTGTTGCCATTCGGTGTACGGTTCGCTTGGTTCCGCTACTTTGCAAAATGCAAGACTCGTCAGTACATTTCATTTAAGTGAAGAAATCCAAGACTTTAGACAAAGTTTAGAAGAATAAGAATTGCATACCTTTGTTAGCCATAATTCTTTTCTGGACTATGTAATTGATAATTGGGCTGTTGCCATGGAATCCGGGTGTCCAACTGATGTTTACCTTCTTGCTAACGCTCCCGACAATGCCAACGCCTGGCACAAGTTTGGCATGAACTCCCGTTGGCGGATACGGAAGTTCTGTTTAGTAATAAAGTATGCTAGTTATTCTAAATTAACACAGGGAGGGTTATCCCCTTATTACCAGTAATATCTGCACTATCCAACCACCCAACTGAACAACAGAAGCACGACAGACAACAATGGTTCATCACTTACCCACAACATCTAAACTAGCGCTTCTTGTGTCGTTTCCTCCTGGGGACTCCACAATGCACCTGTATTCCCCAATGTCGTTGTTCCGAGCTTCGCCAATTTCCAAGCTGCCATCGTCTTTCATCTGAATGCGCCCGTTGCGGGAAATCACGACAGGCTCGTTTTTAAAGAGCCACGTGAGGTTGTAAAGCACGTTTGGGTCGTGCGAAACCCGGCACTGCAAAGAGGCGGTGTTCCCCAGAATGATCTTGGTGTCCACAGGTGGCTGGGCGATCTGCGTCCGGACGCGCACAGATAAATGGGCTGTGGCTGTAGCTTTTCCTTCGCTGTTGGTCTGCGTGCAAACGTAGCTACCTTCGTCATGAGGCTGCGCCGCGGCGATGAGCAAAGTCCCGCTATCCAGCACTTGAATGCGCCCGGCGCTCGAAATACGTTCGTCGCCGTGCATCCACGTGACATTGGGCTTTGGAGCACCATCTGCTTCGCAAGTCAGCTGCACGTCTTTGCCATCGTAGACGGTTGCATTCCCTGGCGGATTTTTAATGACAGGCTTACTGGTCTTGACACGAAGCCACGAATATGCCGTGATTTCGCCCAAGCTGTTCGAAACCACACACTGAAACATGCCGGAATCAGACATCCTTAAATCCTGAATGTTCAACGTTCCATCTTCCTTGACGTTGAACCTGCTGTTGAGGTCCGCCCCAAGTGCTATCGTGTTGCGGTACCAGGTGACCACGGGTGCTGGCGAGCCAGAAGCAATGCATTCCAAATCCAAGGTTTTACCATACTCCATTTCTACCTCTAATGGAGGACCCCTGACGATTTGTGGACCCTCTGGGATAGAAAAATGAAACAATGTTGAATGAACAATGTAGAATGTTATATTCTTAAAACTAGCAATTTAATCAATTTTTACAATTCTTCCAATATATGCATATCTATTTTTAAAGTAAACTTTCCAATAATTAATAATTGAATACAGAACTTGATATTTACGATTTTAGATAAGGTTAATACTGGGTGTACAGTAAGTCTGTTGGGAAAAGTTGAAAGAATATTTCAAGGAATCCAAGGCTCATTCTTTACATTTTCAAGGACCTACCGCACCAATAATTAATTAGCACCGTATTTGTAAAAACAATCAAGATTTTTTCAGAGGCTTTAAAACACGTTTCTTTGTTTTAATACATAGAAATTTCCAAAAAAAATACAGGGAATTCTGGCATATACTGGCGTTTACCACGAATTTTAAGCATAATTCCTGAATTTTTTGAGGCGATACAAATTTAAGCATATTTCCCCATTTTCAAGGTTGCTGGACATCTTGGATTATTATCATGATTACTGTGTAAAACAATATTTCATACCTAATACAGTAACATTTACTGCTGCTTTGATGGCCGTTTTCTTGTTGTTACCAAGCCGCACTTCGCACTCGTACACTCCAGCATGCGAGTCCTCGATATTCTGCAGGTTAAGCGTACGATTCCAGAGATCGTGGATGGCGTATGCCACGCCTGAACGATGGATGGGCCGGCCATCTTTTCTCCACAAAGTCTGCAACTGTTCCAAAGGTCTGAAAACGGTGCAAATATTGTTTACCATGCTTGGCTACCTTACATTATAAAGATAAGGTCAGTTCAATTTTACGCGCTGAAATTACCGGGCGTTAGCGATGCATTCCAAAGTAACAAGCTTCGTTCCCTTGACCGCGTCGATATCTTTAGGAGGCTCAATCATTTGAGGTGCGATATCATCATCGGCATTGTTGACACCTAGTAGAACAGAACAAAATGTGTTAAAAAAAACCCGTGAAAGAACAGCTTGACCTCAGTTTGGAATTATACTTTTTCCATTTTCAGGGATGCATGCACAAAGCTGAAACTGCAAAACTGTAATTCCCATGTATTTTAACATAAAAGCCAGGAATGCGTATTAATTTTAGTAACTTAAAGAACAAAGTATGTACATATTTTTATACACCAATTTCATTTATCTTCATTGCAGCCTAAAAACAAATGATAAATGTTTCTGATCTCACGTCAATGTGCGGCAAAGGATGGGGAAGAGGTAATCATTTTTTTTTTGGCAAAACATTTCAACAAACAAATATCCTGCTGCCCTTTTCACCCAAATAGAAGCCATCCGTAAAGGATGGCCAACATTTTTGGCAGATCTATCGATCTCCTCTATCCCCCTACTGAAATTTACAAAAAAAAGATGTCCTACATTTTCCAGAACCTAGAATCCCTTGCTCAGACGTCTTTGTGGATAGCCCAATAATATAATTATATAATTCACACGATAGAGCACAGAAAGCTTTGTTTGATAATCCATTAACTCCACTTCCATGAAAATCATCTATTTTATGTCCGAAACGTCTTTATTAACCTTTTCTGAATAATATATTTCCAGAAAACACTACCAATGATTGTTAATTAAACAGCATCTGCTGCAAAAAACTGAGAAGATTATCCCATGTATTTTTTCTTATGTGAGGCATATTAGGGGATAAACAGACAGGGACTACGAATTTATAGCTAGCAAACATGCAAACTACTTTGTAGAATCATTACCGAGTTAGTAAAGTTTGGCAATGTATCACTGAAATTTTAATGTGTATAAAAACTTAGCTCACAAGTAATTTGAATAGTGGATTGAATAATTGAATTTAAGGCCAAACTATAGATAAGGCAATTTATGATTAAAACTAATATCATGAGTCAGCATGCTCGTAAGGTGAATTTTTGCACTTTACAGGGCTAACGACTACAGCCATGAGCAAGTTCATACAAATTACTCATAATTTTAAACATGGCAGACGACCACGCCTGAACTCGAAATACAGGGTATGCAAATTGTGTTATCTGGCAAATCACACTTAGGACAAATCAACTCAATGATGGAAATAGGACACCAACACCAAATAATGTCATTTATAGATCAGGCATTTAAAACTAGCAAATCTTTATAAAAAAAATATTCTGGCTATTAAAAATTCGATAATCATTACATCACTCACTTCACCAGATGATTTAAGTGAAAATCGGAGAAAATTGATCTTGTACGCAAATGGTTTCAAATATTTTCCATATAATTAACCTATTCCTGAGCCTTCCTCCAGTAATTTTTTTGGACATCCATCGGAACCTCAATTAACCAAGTTAATGAGTCCTACTTCGGATAACCGAAAACTAAGTTTGACTAATAGTTCCCCAATTTGTATTTTATTACTTTTAATGTTGGATAAATTAAGGAAAAATTGCATACATTTATTCTAAGTCCTTTAAATTTTTTTTTGCTTTTTTAATAGATGATAATACGGACACTCTGGAAACTCGAGGGTTCTACTCTACTTGAGAGTGCAATTATTCATGCAACAGCTTCCAGATTTTACACAAAAAAAGCATAATGGGATGCATTTTATACAATTAATAATTGGACTCATTTCAAACTGCACGAGATTTTGTAGCCACCTAATTATCATATTAAATGAAGGTTATCTGCACATGCAGAAGTTCCATCTGTATGACAGCAAGCTACTTAGTCCACAGAATGAACTGCAATTGACCAACCTATTAAATATTCCACTTATTTTGCTGAATGCTCACCAACCCTTTCATAGTCAGCAAAATGCCCAAATGTCAAACAATTCATTTTATATCCGTACTAAACATCTTTATGTCATTGGTTTTCTGTGGGGTCGATTTCCCAGAAATGGGGTGCATAACTCAATGGAAATTGCCACAATGCCACTTACTGGCTACTTGGAGCGTAAATGATCCACTCTGCTCGTCTTGGCCAAGCTGTTCATTTGTGATTTGCGCCCAATAGGTTTTCGAATCTTTGGGTTCTGTCGCCAATATAACTAAGGCATGGTCGAGGGTCGTTGCGTATTTGATCCCAAACAGCGGTCCTTCTCGAGACATCCACTGCACCGTCGGTGGCGGTTGACTGCTGATCGCTGGCAGCCGTAGAATGGCTGCTTCGCCCTGCCGTCGTGGTGTCGTATCGTTGGCTTTGGGTGATATAGGAGACATGTCTGTAGAAAATAAAGTTTAGAAAAATAAATTCAACCATCGTTCCCATAGAAACAGAATAGACTTACATGCAATCATAGTCAGAAGCCCGTATTTCCAAAAAATAAATGAAAGTAACAAAAAAAGTTTGGATGTTTGTAAATTATAGCAACTGGATGTTTTAACTGGTATTGAAAAAGAATCAAGGGGCTTTGATGCATTTGACATAAAATAATTTTGGTTCAGTGAAAATTACGAGGGATGTCCCAAAACTAAGTTACACAGGGCATTTATTCATGAACTACTTATCCAATCGAAAAAGGGAAATATGCATTTTAAAGAGGGGACATTTCTCTATTTTTCAACATAGTCCCCGAGCGGACTGATTATAGGAGGGGTGATATAGGAGACATGTCTGCAGAAAATAAAGTTTAGAAAAATAAATTCAACCATCGTTCCCATAGAAACAAACTAGACTTACATGCAATCATAGTCAGAACCCCGTATTTCCAAAAAATAAATGAAAGTAACAAAAAAAAGTTTAAATGTTTGTAAATTATAGCCACTGGATGTTTTAACTGGTGTTGAAAAAGAATCAAGGGGCTTTGATGCATTTGACATAAAATAATTTTGGTTCAGTGAAAATTACGAGGGATGTCCCAAAACTAAGTTACACAGGGCAATTATTCATAAACTGCTTATCCAATCGAAAAACGGAAATATGCATTTTAAAGAGGGGACCTTTCTCTATTTTTCAACATAGTCCCCGAGCGGATTGATTCACTTGTCACACCGTGACACCAGTTTCTGTATACCATCGTAGTAAAAAGTGTTCGGTTGGGTATACGGCCAATGACGAACTATTGAGCTCATTGTCACTCCTGAAGGACTGTCCACCAAGATACAGTTTCATGGGCCCAAACAGGTAAAAATCATTTGGGGCCAAGTGATTTTTACCTGTTTGAGCCCATGAGTGACAATGAGAGCATTAAATCAGTTCATCATTGGTTGTATACCCAACCGAACACTTTTTTCCAATGATGGAATACAGAAATCGGTGTCACAGTGGGACTATGTTGAAAAATAGAGAAAGGTCCCCTCTTTAAAATGTATATTTCCGTTTTACGATTGGATAAGCAGCTAGCTCCCTGTGTAACTAATTTTTGGGACATCCCTCGTACCTTTTTTTCTTTACTTGCAATTGCTCAAATATTAAGGGGGTGATAAACTTAAAACTGCAAAATATCTGAGAAAAAGTTAAAATTGAGCCCAAACTAATTTCAAGACGAAAAATGGCATTTGGAATAAACTTTCAAAATTACGATTAGCTACAACTGCCAATTATGTGCATATAATTTAGTGTAATTTCCGTTTTTTTTATGAACTTGTATTGTCAATGTATACTATACTCTTCCCCCTCATATTTTAGTGCATTCATGGCAAAAAGCCTCATAAAGCACTTCCAAACCACAGCACAGATACAATGGCAAGAGAATACATCATGACTGAACAGTCAAAGCCCTTAGTAGAATGTAAACAAATGCCAGTTTCCTTTTTTCTTTGCCGTACAATGTAATACCAGAACTTCCACACTAGCTCGTAAACAAAATTCAAAAAGACCCTCGTTAAAAGTTTTCCCTGTTTCTCCCTCAAAAGTTTAAAACTCCAGTCTACGTTAACTCGTAAAAATAAACGTAGTTTTTCTGCCCTTTTTGCATGACCGGCATTTTGATTGTTATTGCCAGTGGAGACAAATCCAGCAAATGACGCGTGCTCTCAAATATACACTAAAAAATAGCTATTGTCAGTGTGAATGAGTAAGGATGCTTGCACAAAAAGACTTCTTTGAATGGACCTCTGACTCTCAGAGAAAATACAAGCACATGGGGATACTTAAACGTTGAACTTCAAGCTTGGACAATAACAACTGAAATATCCACAGGGTTTTCCTGGAAATGGAATTTTTAACTTTCCTGACTCCTCCAGTTTTAACAATTTTTCCAAAAATTGTAAAACAACATGACAACATTCCAAAAACTTCTTGTATCCTAATGTTGCTAAAAATTGTTTTAGAGCACAATTTAGAATGTGCAAGCCCCTTGGGATCATAAAAGCTACTACAAAAACACTTGTTATATCTGAATTAAAAGCCACAACTAATAAAAATGTGTTTTATTGGGAGATCAGCGAATATTCGTGTCATTTTCTATTTTTGTAAAATGATGTTAAAATGCGACAAAACAAAAATTTCCCATTTCTATCGATGCAAGGCTGGCTGAGTGTGCCATTATGATAACATGTTGAATTTTCCTGACTTTTCAAAATATTTCACTTTTCCCAAGCTGATCCCAGAAACTGTCTATCCTTGAGCCATCTGATGTTCGGCTTTGGGACTCCTGCGGCTTTGCATTGTAGGATCTTCTTCTGGCCCTTGCTGGCCATACTTGCCGCTGATAGGTTTGTCTAATTTCCCTAACAATTCCTTTTTTTTCAAGTCTGGAGGAATTCTGATCCACGATAACTCTGATGGCCACTCTCATCATCATCACCGACCACGGCCTCAACGCTTATTAGTGTCCAATGCCTGCTTCGGCAAAAATCTTTCCACCTACAATATCTCTGTCTTGAGCTAAGTTATGCAGCCTATGAATTCTTAACAGACAAAAACATAGCCATGCGAGTACACGGCAAAACTCAATACTTACAGGCAACTGTGACTTTGGCTTTTTCGCTGAAGATGGCACCTACGGAGTTTCGGGCAATGCATTGGTACTCCCCGGCATCTTGCCGTTTGATGGATTGGATCCTATACAAGTATTCCGTTGTAAACTCGCCCAGATACTGTCCATCCTTGAGCCATCTGATGTCCGGCTGTGGGACTCCTGCAGCTTTGCATTGAAGGATCTTCTTCTGACCCTCGCTGGCCATACTTGCCGCCGATGTCGTAGGTTGCGTGATAAACCTCGGCGCTTGAACTTGACCTGAGAAAACAAAATCAAAGCGAATTAACTTATGTTCACAGAGAAATTTGCACCTTTGATGATTGTTTACGCAGGGAAAAAAACAAAACATGCCCTCCACCTTGGATGAATGCAAGTTAGTGCCGAGGCAAAGAAATTTTGTGAAGATGGTGTGAAGATGTTTGATATAGCAATTGGCATGCAAGCAAGAAAAAGTGTTAGTTTTTCAAAAAAGCAAACTATTTGATTACTTTGATCCACATCAGCAGAGGCAATGGCAGGTAATAATTGAGATGAATTGTTAGGCCTAATGTCATGGATGAGGTTAAGCTTGCTGCTGCCACGATCGGATGTTGCCGAAGAATATAGCGCAGGCACAGCGTCTAAAATGTAACCAATGCAGAAAATGGGAATAAAACACAAAATTGAAATAAAGCAAAAAAATAAAAAATAAATAAAAAAGGAATTCTGCAAAACATAAGCCCCTGTAAGCGACTGAGAAAGTAATGGGCATCTGTATTCCCACCAAAGCCAATACGTTACTTGTTTTGAACAGTACTTTACCTCTAAAAGTAATTATTTGAAAATTATTAGGTAGTCATCTTATAGCAGGGATGAATTCACAAGTTTATCGAAACCCATTAAAAAAACAGCATCTTTTTTATGAAATGTTAATACCAAGAAAAATGTAGTCACACCAAACCCATAACCAATTATTCGTTTGCATTATACTGAAAATTACTTTGAAATACTATACTGCATGCTGCAGGCTAAGTTTTTTTTTTTAACAAAAACAAATGCACATTCTTCTAAGAAAAAATAGGTCATTGACATTGAATTTCCAGTAAATTTTCCTGAATTTTTTTCACAAATGTCTAGGTATGAATTCGTATTTCAATTTCTGCAGCTTTTTGATGAAATTTGACTGAAGAAGAATGCTAAGACATAGACGACATAAGAAAACACCAAAATAACAATTTTTTAATACCGTCTTATTTGATTGCCTTGTTTATGGGTCCCAGGAATTGGACATCAGCCCTTGTATAAGAATCATTACATTACAAACATGGAATCTAATAGATCTCATCTAAATTGATGAAATTGTGACAGATTGAGTCAATTAGCCATTATCAAATTTACCCCAACTGAACATCATAAATTCTATGAATAGCTACATGGCAGAATAAGTCAAAGCTGATGACAGGCAGCAGAAGTATTAGAAAGCGCCTTAGAGATGATGGAGGACTGATAAATATGTTAGCATTTGTTTATGAGAGTCTGTACAATGCGAGTTTGATAAACTGGCAGTTGATGAACCCGCCAGAAACCATGTGCTTCAAATCCTTGATGATAACTGAAAGGAATTTGAGATGGAAATTTGGGCTTCATGAAAACAGTTCTTTCAAAACCAACCCAACAAACATTTCATTTCCAAACCTTTTAAAAATTAACCATCTGGCAGAAAACAGGAAAGAGAGGTCTTCAGCCCATAAACGCTGTCAGCAGAAGATGTACAAGATGTCGTGGCATGCCAGCACTGTTTACACTCAACATTTTAATTCCAGTTGGTTTTATTGAGAGGTAAGGCTTCCTGCTATGTCCAGAAGCTCTACCGGATACATCTGGATAAACAATGTTGATGCATTCGGATGTTGAAGACCAGATAGGTCATGTGTACATTCGTTAACCCTTTCCGGATTGTTGTTTATCAGTGTGGAATGTGCGCAAATATCAGTAACCTTTATTGCTGATAACTGTCTTGATATTAAACACATCCATGGTCTGCAACCACAATTGTAAGTTGCATGGCAGACAGTTCATGTTCTGAAGAAACCAAACAATGGCACCACAGCATGCAATGACAAGTAAACCAGTCAGAATTCTTTATTTGAATGTTATTTTAAATTGTTTTTTCTTATTCTTTTCTTTGGCAAAAGGGTCAGTTGAGAATTCAACACGTCTGTTTAATTTTGGATTGCCTCGTAAAAAGCAATCAACAGTTCGTGTTAATCACATACTGTATCACAAGCATGCATAAACATGTTTTTTTTTTAAACAAGACCTCATGCAGCTCGCAAATTGCTGAGAACACTATCAACACTTAAACGCTTTCAAGGAAGCATCTGGTTGAACTTTCAAAAACACATGGTTGTTTGAGAAGAAATTTAGTTTTCAATGGTGTGTGACATCAACATGCCAAGTCTTTATTTGTCGTGTATTCAAAAATAAACTGTCAAAGGCACAGATTTTGGAACAGTAAAACACTACTTGGAGTTGAAAAAGTCTAAATTTTAAAACTGACTTTTGTTTCCATTTTCTAAGAAAATGTTACTAAGAATAATGAGAAAGTCAAAAAATCAACAGTTGTTATGACAGTCCAATGGCAATTGATGCCATTGAATTTTAAAACACTAGGGGAGACCGGGAAATAATCCAACGTTAAAAATCAACCAAACAAACAAAACAAACAGGGGAGACCGGGGCACAGTGGGTACAGTTTTTAGAATTCATTTTTCTTTTGGGGGAAAAATATTTAACTTGTAGCATTTTAAAAGAACACCGCCGTAATATACAAGCCTTCAGGATCTGTATACATTTTGTCATCGTTTTAGAGCTACTAGTTTTTCTGCTATAAAAGATTAAAGTTGGTTGCGCAGACTGTCCCACTGTGCCCCTATACCATGCAGGTCACAGTGGGACATGGCATGGGGTACAGTGGTCCATGACAAATTTTACAAGAAAAAGAACACCACACACCACATTGATTAATTGTGTTTAATTCAGCACGTCAATTTAAAATTCCATGTATAAATTACAAAAACGATTCAAATTAACCGTAATTACAGCAGCTTTTATGTTTTCACCGCTTACTCGTCCAAATGTGGTTTTTTTCTGTGATCGTGAACCATTTTTTACTTTAAACCATGGTTTTTATTTAAAGTTATGAACATTGATTGGGGTATGCTGGGACATGTCCCACTGGACCCCATAATGTTGTGGTCCAGTGTGCCCCGTATAACCAATTTGATTTGAATAAGGCCTTGCAGCTGACCACATGGCTAATTAACATAAACTTTAGTTTTGAAAATATAGCTGGATATATACACTTGTCAATTGTTATATCGCAGCATTACTAATGTTTTAAAATTACACCTGGAATAAAAATCCAATTGCGAGTTGAATAATTACTTTTCAAGAACAAAAACTAACTGCAAATATTTTCTTCTATACTTGTGTCAGATCGCAGAAATTTTGGTTAATGAAAGAGTGCTGCATACAGCTTCTTTGCAAACCAAAAGCATTGGGTTGCTGATAAAACCACATTTTATAAAGACGTTGTACCACTGTGCCCCGGTCTCCCCTACATGAAGTTGAAAAACCACAAACTTCAAAATTGTCAATTTAATTAAAGTTACTAAGAATAATGAGAAGTAGATACAGAAGTTAACTATAGTTATGACTGTCCAATGACAAATAATTCCATTGCGTCTTTAGGCTTGTAACATATGGACCCTGGCACTACATTCAATTTCCATATCCTTTCAAACAGAAGGCCCCAAAATTGGGCCAATTATCATGACAATGGCAGTTGCACAACATGTAACATAGATGGCGCTAGGATTATACAGGGAACACATTGAACACTAAACAAAAAAAAATGTGAACAAAAGGACATTGCGACATCCACAAGCCCCAAGGAATGTCATGTTTGAGAGTTTGGGACAAGAGTAAATCGGAGGTGAATCACCACATGTTGTCTCCGGGGTTCGAACCCAGCTGAATCGATGTGCCCTTGCCTTTTCACTTCACAATCCATATGGTACTGTGGAATGCCGTCGGGGCATGGGAACCTGTTCACACCGTCCTTGGCACATAGGTGTAATACAAGTTTGGACAAGTTTATTGAATGCCCACCGGCGCTGCGTTTTCCGCATGCCAGCCCCCATTCTCCCTATTCACACATTCCGATCTACAAAAGCTGTTCTCCCCCCAGAAATCCAATGTTTGGGTGGTGTTAAGAACTACCCTCGTTGCATCGGTGCAGGGATGTGGTGCCACCATCCGAGCTCAGAGTTCCTCCAAAGAGGTTGCACATAGTATATCTGAAGCAACGAATGTTTACACCGGTTCCAAACACAAGAATTGCAAAAATAAACAAGTAACCGGCATGCTCAATCCTGCGGGACACGTTTCTGGTGTAAGGTTACCACATAAAAACGTTGAAGAATAAACGCACAGAACCCAGAAATGTAAACACTGTGTAATAGATGTCGAGTTTGAGCCCAGACTTCCACCAGACTCAGCAGGGTTACTGACGGGCATGTTTGGATCTGGAATGTCATCAAAAGCAGGAAAAATCACAACATCCCAAGCCCATAACCCACTTTCAAATGCCAGAAGCACTCTCTGGAAACAGACTCTATAACCATCCCAGAATTTCTAAATCCGGATCCACTAGTTTGCACATCAAGTGAGCAAGATTTCAAACAGCGTCATAACTGAAGTAATTAGGCTTTGGTGATGTGAAAGATATTGCGAAAATGAAACCAAAATTACATTTTTATGCTTCTAGTACATCAGTGGTTTTCAAATGGTATGATGCCTCCAAAGGACTCCAAAGTGTGCCGCGAGAGCTTGGAGGACGGTCGAACCATTTTTAGTGGACTATGTATGGACCCTATTTTAGCTATTTAGCCTAGGATTGATCATACGCAGTCATTGTTAACCACTGAATTGTCACATTTTGGCATGTATGGACTAATAGGGGGAGACCGGGGCACAGTGGGTACACTTTTTAGAATTCATTTTTTTGGAAAAAATATTTAACTTGTAGCATTTTAAAGAATAACACAGTAATATACAACCTTCAGGATCTGTATACATTTTGTCATCGTTTTAGAGCTACTAGTATTTTGCTATAAAAGATTAAAGTTGGTTGCGCAGACTGTTCCACTATGCCCCTATACTGGGGAACAGTGGGACATGGCATGGGGTACAGTGGTCCACGCGAAATTAAGACAAATTTTACAAGAAAAAGAACACCACATTGATTAATTGTGTTTAATTCAGCACGTCAATTTAAAATTCTAAGTATAAATTACAAAAACGATTAAAATTAACCGTAATTACAGCAGCTTTCATACTTTCACTGCTTACTTCTCTAAATGTTTTTTTTTTCTGTTATTGTGAACCATTTTTACTTTAAACCATAAATTTAAACATGGCTTTTATTTAAAGTTATGATTAATGAGAAAATATACAAATATTTTCCAAAATCAATAATTGGGGTATGCTGGGACATGTACCACTACCCCGTATAACTAATTTGATTTGAATAAGGCCTTACAGCTGACCGCATGGCTAATTAACACAAACTTTACTTTGAAATTATAGCTGGATATATACACTCGTCAAAGGTATATTGCAGCATTACTAACGTTTTATAATTACACCTTGAATAAAAATCCAATTGCGAGTTGAATAATTACTTTTCAAGAACAAAAACTAGCTGCAAATATTTTCTACTATATTTGTGTCAGATGGCAGAAATTTTGGTTAATGAAAAAGTGCTGCATACAGCTTCTTTGCAAATCAAAAGCCCTGGGTTGCTGATAAAACCTGATTTTATAAAGACGTTGTACCACTGTGCCCCGGTCTCCCCCTACATCTTAAATTTCAAGTTTCTATATATGGACCATATAAGCCAGAAATGTTGGACATACATATAGTCAAGTTGAACATTTATGGTCATACAAAAATAAATACTAACACACATGACCAAACTTTGTCATTTATGGCCCTACATACTTGTATATGTCCACATTTAGAATAACTCACATGTCCACACACAGAAGATGTTTTTTTAATCCCAGCATTAGTGTGCTATGTCGATATTAGTCCCCTTTTTCATTGTGCCACAACAATTTCAGACCTTGTTTAGTGTGTCGTGGGTTGAAAAACATTGTTTTTACATCACTTCAAGAGCTGTGATTTCAGTTGGACTTGCCCCTCTGGCTTTACCCCTTTCCATCAAACTATAAGGTCCAAAAATTTACTTAAGGCCTTAATAAAGGAGACTGTCCTTGTATACAGCATCTGCAATATACGCCATTAGTACTTGATAACAATCTCACACTCGAGAACTGACTTCTAATAGAGTACTGACAACTAGAGCAGCTGTTCCATGGAGTGAGTATATCTCCAAGGTGAATTTACAACCAGCTTAAAAACAAAGTTGGAAATAATTTTAAAATGTGAAAATATCTCACTGTAGGAGGCAGACAGACAGCCAGCCTAAATATGTTTGCTCCAAGATTTTATGACGTACTTTTTTAATAAAAAAAATAGCAGGTGGTGGCGGCCAGCTGTCCCTCGATAGCACGATCTCAAGACAACAACTAAAGCAGGTAGCAAGTCTAAAAGAATCTCGAGAGAATAATTAAGTGAAGGTCGCCATACTTATATCCGTCGTCCTTTCGGAAGACCACCTGTCCTTTATTTTAGGCTAATTAATTCATGGACAACAAGAGCTGCCATTAAAGTTCCAAAACGGATGATGCAAAACAACAAAAATGTCACAAAGTGCTTCCCAAGCACTAAGTAGGCTTAAAAAAAGTAACCGTGAAGTCCCAAGTCCACTGAACAAGGTTGTAATATAATCGTTAAAACACGATACCTTAAAAGCGACAGTGATCTAGTTTCTAATCCATGTTATAAATGGATTTCCTGTCAAAATAATAACACCGAGACCGAGGCCAGTAGCCTGTGAAAAACAATCATTAAAAATGAATAATTACTGCAGCCTGGATATTGAGAAATCCAACATGGATTATTTTACACATTTTCATAGTTTAGTTTGAGGATGACATTATCCTCTGAAATTGGAACAATGGACACTTCCATCCCAGCAGGAGAAAAAAGTGCCATAAAATTGCAGTTATTCAGAAAACTGCAGGTTCTTACTGCACTTCTGCACACATTAACTGCAGTTTTTCTGGTGTAGAATGAAACAGAAAACTGCAATTTTTCTGCCATTTGGAACTGCAGTTTTACTACCCTTGTATTGCAAAATGCCAAGTGATGCAGGTTTTCTGCAATTTATAATTGCAAAAGATTTGCAGTTTTAAATTCTGCCATTGCCATTAACTTCACTTTACAGCAAAAATACAGCAGTTAATTTGAGAAGTACATAGATATTCTGCTAGGATTCCGCTTTGCAGTTTACATATTGCATATCGTCCTTGCAGGCACAGAAGTTTTGGGGATTCTACATTGTTTCCTCTTTGGGTCTTTAGCCTCTTTGGGCACTTGCATTCCAGCAGAGAAAAATGTGCCATAAAATTGCAGTTATTCAGAAACACTGCAGTTTCTTACTGCACTTCTGCACATTAACTGCAGTTTATTATTGCACTTCTGCACATTAACTGCAGTTTATTACTGCACTTCTGCACAATAACTGCAGTTTATTACTGCACTTCTGCATATAACTGCAATTTCTTACTGTACTTTTGCACATTAACTGCAATTTCCTACTGCACTTTTGCACATTAACTGCAGTTTTTTACTGCACTTCTGCACATTAACCGACAAGTTTCTTACCGCACTTCTGCACAATAACTGCAGTTTCTCACTGCACTTCTGCACATTAACTGCAGTTTCTTACAGAACTTCTGTACAATAACTGCATTTTCTTACTGCACTTCTGCACATTAACTGCAGTTTCTTACTGCACTTCTGCACATTAACTGCAGTTTCTTACTGCAC
>JAQGAE010002409.1:0-17979 GCA_034696685.1 Julus scandinavius | reverse complement strand
GGAGGTTGCTGGCCCTTATTGTTTTTAATTGCTGTACTCTCTTTTGAATATTTTAGTTTGTCGACCTGATAAAGTCCAATATATGGACGAAACGTTGTCGGAAATAAAGGCTTTTTTACACCTTTATACAGACCATAATTTTCATCTACTTATATACACTGATGGTCAGAGGTTTAATGATGTCATTGAAACAGTTGTCTGTTAGGACGCCGCCATGTTTTTTCCCAAAACTTCACTGTGTCGCCTCATTGCGGGCGTTTAGGCCTTGCTTGGTTATCCGCAGTGTGGCACTTGAGGTTTACTGGCTCATTATAGAGAACTTCATCTCAAATGTGTGCGAAACTATTATTTACGTAGCCCTGTACACGTTAAGCAAAAAAAAAAAAAACACTGTACAGGATGCGTCGTAATTCGTTAGAAATAAAACTAAATCGTACATCACTAATCAAAAATAAAGAAAATGTGTATCCGTTTTGGATCTACATGTAATTAATGAGACTTTAGATCTTGACAAGGGCTTTACAATAAATCCTGTAAAGCTTTTGTAAATTTGTAATATCTAAACGAGCCACATATTTGAGGAATAACGAAAAGATTTTGGTGCGAAATGCAATCTAATAACTTTAGTACATTTATGACGAAGATCACATGCACAATCCTGAAAACAGTGTAGTTACATTTGTTTAAGGACTTCACTGAGATATTAATAAGTAATCTATGACTTTTAATTTGCATAATGGCATATATCATAGAAATATGTACTGTCGGGGAAAATGGGCCGGATACACAAAAGCACACTAGATGCTATACTCATTTACATTTACAGAAAAATTTACAGTTAAATGCTCCATATACACGATTCCCTTTAAGTATCATGAATTCACCCGCCGCGTGTTCATTCAACGGCTCGGCCTTTGCGCTGGAATGACCTGAAACTGACCAAGAAAACATGCTCTCTGAACAACGTTTTCGAGGCATCCAACCACTGCTTCACTCCCCCTGAAGCTTAATAAGGCAGAGTTTGCTTGATGGCCACAACAAGTCACGAATTGGGAAAATGTATGACAAAGCCTAAAATGAGATTCGGCCAAATATCTTCGAGAGCTGACGGCACGAATTACAATCATGTTGTCACCATTTTTAATAGCGACTGCACAAGCGCGGTTAAGGCATTCAATAACGTATATGCAAACAGATAGGCGATTCCCGCATAGCGTTTTTTATACAACGGTTGGCTTTTTGCAAAATATGAACCCTCATTAAGCCGAATAAACAAGCGGAGAGGGAAAGCCAATTAGCAAAAGCTCACCATTTAAAAAAAAAAAAAAAAAAAAAAAAAAAAAAACAGAGGAAGAACGTCCCTAAAAAGCCGACGTGTCGAGAAGAAAACAAAAATTCGTTTGTTTTTTGGGGCGAACTGCAGTTTCCATTAATTTGATCATCAAGTCAAGGTACAAGAGCTTTTGGTAATCATGCAAATTAAGAAAAATATCCTGAAATTTGGGGGAAAAAAAGGGGAGAATAAATGCCTTAAATAAGCTTTGCAAATCAAAAAAAAATAATAAAAAATATACAAAAATTAATCTGGCAGTACTCTGCTGTCACCGAACCAGATCCTGCATAATCACAATACCCCGGGTAATAACAATATCATAAACTTTACAAATACAAAGTTAAACACAAACGAGAAACCTGCGAGATTAACTACACCCTTCTTTAGAAATGTCAGTGGTTAAGTAAATCCATCATTATGTGATTGATACCTCTGATGTCAAGTCTAGGAACAATATGAAATATGGCAAGATTTGACGTGATTTTTGGAAAGTCACTAGGCGGTACCAGTAATGAAGGCGAAACATTTTTCAACGGGGTTAGGCATGACTTAAAACTGAAAAAGTATGGTTTTTTAAACTATAATATCGAAATTATCTGAGTAACATTTTCTTTAGATGTCTAAATAAATTTTGAAAAAGTTGTAAAACACATTTTACTAGAAACTATTTTATGCTTCATTTGAGCGAGCATATAGCCACTAATAAACTTATTGCTTCTACATCTTATATAGTGCTGATAAGATTTACAAAAAAAAAGCAATTTTTAATTCTTGAGTGAAATCGAACGATTCCTTGTCTTTATGGCGCACATATAGTTTTTGCTAAGAGGTTTCAAATGTATGACATTAAAAAAATCTGCTCGTCAGAACGATGGACACGATGGATTTCCTCAGAAGATGGACTGTCCATCTTCAAACCAAAATATAACGAATCGCCTTCAGTACCTAAATCACCTCCTTGTGCCATCTCAAGAAGTGTGCCAAGCATTAGTGCAGTGTAGCAAAATCTGAGGGCACGAAAGGTATAACGGTGTATACCATTGAAAAACCATGTATGTCAAACCATACATCAGCAGGGGGAAAAGCCAGGCTTCAAATGCAATTCTAACATGCATCAAGCAATAAGTATTTACGAACAACCCAATTTGGATGACGAGAAGACCTGAACCCTTGATTTTCATAAGCCGAGCTTATTTGAAACATTGCGTAGCATGTTGTTTCACCTGCCGTCATCGACCAATGCCCTTGAAGGCAAAGTTGCATAACACAGGCATTCATCAAATATACGTCTCAAAAGATAAAAAATTAACTATGTCCTTAGAAACGGAATAAAGCATTACTGAAAGGGAATAAACGTGCTTCATAGCCTACGGAAGTGCATCAATGCAAGACCAAGACTTTAATAACCGAAACCCAGGTCGGTTCCCTGCCATTCAAAGTTAGCCTGTCACACTGAATTGGAATGAAACCAAATTTTGGCCCGTATTCCCATGACTTTCCTGAAAGCCCCAGATTGCCCTGCAACTTGCATGGCTACCGCTAGGCAAACAGCTATTAAACCAATCTGCAGGTTCTGTGAGGAAAGAATGTCGCTTCGTTTTGCGCATCAGTCAACAGGAAAACATAAATAGAGGGAAGCGCGCGGCAGCACTGTCAGTGAGAGCATTGAAGACTAACGAATTATGAGGGCAAACACAAACTCGGTTTATGGTGGAGAAGAAAATTACGTTGCGTCTTTTAAGTCTTTCGTCGCCAACGGCATATTGGGAGGAGGTGCAGTCAGGCCAAGTCCGACCAATGGCAACGAAGAGGCAGCATTCATCAGGACAGCAGGGTCCTTCTTTGTCGCTTCTCGGATGGAGGTGAGCGTTTTTTGGAACCAGGTGTTGTTGCGAGACGACTGAAGCTCGGAAAGTGCAGCATTCAACTGATGGGTGAGGTCCTAAATAGAAAACGAGCAAATGTTATAGTAAGCTAATTCGTTTAAGTGCTGACATAGCGAAATTTTTTTTCCTAATAATTTAATGGCCCATTTATTTTGTTAAATTAAATAAGCTTGGTCAGAATCCAAAATTGAACTAAAAAATGTCGTTTATTTTGTATTTGACTAGATTTTTCTCAAGTTTATTTATTGTAAAATCTGACAACTATGACAAGTTAAATTACAGACGATTCATTCTGCAAGAGGTATTATAAATTTTACAGTTAAAAATATTAATTCTAAATATAAATATATCCCAAATGGTGTTTTTAGAGTTTCCCCAAATTATGGGTTTCGTAAAAAAATTACACATTATATCGACTGCGTAATTGTGCTTAAATAAATTCCGTTATGTTATAAATAATATAAAGATAACATTCTACATTAGCATTCTGCGATAGCTAATCCATAACACCATCCATAATAACACCATAACAGACTAGCAATTTAACTCTGGTTTGAGTCGACTATGAGTACGCAAAATGTCAGTTTTTTACCTGATTGCGGCATTCCGCTTCCACCAATGCCAGCTTAGTTTTGGCAAGCTCCAATTCAAGTTCCCGCACTTGCCCCAAGGCGGGCGAAAGCCTGGCATCTCCATCTTGCCCAAATTCTCCAATACCATCCCTATCGTTGCTCCCATCGTCGGACTCGCCAGCCTGCAAAGACGACTTTCCATCTTTGCCTTTTGCTTGTGGGAGGGTGTCTACGAACCGCTTGCATTTTTCGCAATCTTGAACAGCGTTCTGTTAAAAAGTCTAAATCAATATTTGTGTTCCCAAAACCCAATGTTAGCAAAAATGAAACAATGAAGCTAGTTTTACCTTGAGTGTTTCTAAAGTCTCACACTTAAGAGTCTGCTCGTTCTCAAGCCGAATGCTCAACTGGCGGCATATCTAAGAAAAATAAAATGACAAGCCAGTTATACACATAGAAGGAAAACGAAAATTAAATGCTGGTATCTGTGTAATGTTACTTGTTTGTAATCGGAAATAATGGCCCCGTTTCGAGTTATTTCGCTTTCAGATCGCTGTAGCTCTCGCCTGCACATTTCCTTCAGCTGCATGGATCAGAAAACTGCGTTTAAATACATGAAATATATAGAAAATAGTGACAATACAGCTAATCGATCTATAAAGTGGTGACCTGCGCAGCTTCAGTTTCCAGACGTCGTTTCTCTTCTTCTGTATCGCTGAGCATGGTTTTCGTTGTGATCAAGTCTTTATTCAGCGAATCGGCCTTGTCTTCCATCTAAACAACGAAAAATGTATCAGCTGCCTTACTGGAAATGTTAACAAATGCCCAAAACTTATAACTGACGACCAGAAAGCGGCCAAAAAAAAATGTCATGCTATATGTTAACTAATAATTTGTACCGAGCTCGCAAACGAGTTGAAATATGCAATGCATTGGCTAGTGCTTACTTGCACACGAATGTCAAACTCAAATTGGTATTATCATATTTCATCAATTATTTTTTCGCAAAGAAATATCTCTAAAAATGTTGCATGTTTGTTTGTTTGTTGATTTTTAACGTTGGACTATTTCTGCAACACAAGGGCTAAACTCCAACGCCAGGGGCTGAGCCTTCAACACCAACCTGGGAATTTTGCTTGCGAGGGGGGACTTCCACCCCCTCTCGAGGGGTCTTTAACGTGCAACCAATCAACACCGGACCTTGGTTTAAACTCTCATCCGAAAAAGCCGCCACTTAGGGAGTTTCTCCCATCCGTAAAAATTCCCACCGACCTCGACCTGGGAGCAATCCCAGCATCTTAGGATCAAGAGGCAAGCATGTAACCCACTCGACCGCTGGCGTCGGCCAAAACGGGCCATGTCTTAGAATCGTGGGTGTCTTAAGCCATGTACAGTCCAGGGAATAAACGCCAGATACATGTATCCAGCTACTATGAAACCTAGTTGTCTCCTACATCTGGATACATGCAACTAAAAACTTTACATCCGGATAACAGTGGTCAAAGATGTTGCACGTCAAGATTAATAATACTTTTCGTTAGCTGAATATTTTCCATATATTTTTCCAAATATTATACAAGTTCCTTCCTTATTTGTGCATTGCTTAGATTTAGTGTATTTCCCTATTGTTGTTGATAACTTGGGAATGATATGACAAGAATTTTTTCTCTAAATTTCGCATAAATTAACATACATATTACAATCGATGGCATCTTATAATTGATGAAATACGGTAATAAAATACCGTTGCAAGACAAATGTATTTTAGATGTAAAATTCTGAACACAGACATAAAAAGAACACAAAAAAACCTGTTAGTAACTCACATCGTCTAAGCTTTTCCTTAGCTCAATTTTGCTAGTGACTAGTTCGTACGCCAAATCATCGTTTTCTTGCTCAAGCCGCAAGTTCGAATTCATCAGCTGTCTATTTTCACGCTAAAAACCACACAAGTGACAAGAGAGGTTAGTGACACGCTAGGGATTAAACACGCACGTCACCCCAAGGAAAACTGCATTCCGTTTACAAGTAATTGCCGCCTACTTACGGTGAGCCTTTCAACAGGATCCTCCTGTTGCCTCTCCTGCTCTTTCATGGCGTAGAAATCCTTCTCGTACTTCTTCAGTTTTTTAATCTTAATGGAGCAAACAAAGAAAAGCCGGTCAGCCAAGACCGACTAGCAGTAGACATCTGCAACTTGGCAAGCATTACCTTAAAGCTGACGGCTACTCTCATCAGTTGACGAGCAGTTTCCTCTGAACGATATTTCTTAGGAAGAGAAACTCGAAAGTACTTCAATACGCCTTCAAAGTCGAGTGCCAGAAGGTCTTTCTTAGACATCTGTCGGGTAAATGATGGTAGAAATTATGAAAAGGAACTCCTGAAAATGTCGGATAGCAAAACTGGCTATACGAGCAAAGCGTACCATAAGCAGAGCCAACGAAACTTGGAAAATGGTATCCATTCCCTCACAGAGGAAGACGTCCAAAATATGAAAGACCAGAAACAAGGGAAACTTGGCCGTGAACAGTGTGAGGAACCACTGAGAACCAAACATGTGAGCTTCAATGCCCAACTCTTGGAAGTGATCGTACAGATCAGGTAAATATTCCTAGAAATAGTAAACAGACTGTACTCAAAGGTCCTAAACGAGGAGTCAATTGAGGGCAAAATGCGATGAGACTTACCTGGATTAACCTTTCCAGCTGGAAAAACTTCAAGTGTAAAATCTCAAAATTATCTTTGAATAAGTCTCGAAGCTGGTAGTCGAACATGGTTTTAACCAAAACGCAAAATGCCTGTTCTTCTGGCATCTACATGTGTAAGTTATTAAACAAAATAATCCGTTACACTTTTTAACATTTCAAAACATGGAAAGTGGGGAAAATCAGTGGATCGAGACTTAAAGAGTGATCATTTGTCAACATACGTGTAACAACAATGAAGCTGCTAGAAAGGAAAGTCCTTGACAATATTCAACCTCCTCATCATAAATTGAATATGCCTGAAAGGGCGTAAAATGTATTAGGATAGTGACCCATTTTTCCAAATGCAAATTCTTTATAAAATAACATTCTTGCAATGTTCCGCGATATTTCTTAAAGAAAACTGAGTACGAGCTAATTTTATATAAAACTTCTGGTTTAACTTGCATACCTTGCTAATCTTATACAAAGAATCCTGCCCAAGACCCCCAGCTTCCTTAAAGAAATCATGAGCTGGAAAAGTTCGGTTGATATCCCGTTGAATGACTTGGTCACAAGGGGATTCCTGTAAGTAATTATTAAATAAACATATGTTACGCGGTTTTTAAAATACGTAATGCGAGAATTTGCTAGGCTAGTAACATGCAAACCAATAGTAACCTTGGTTATGAGCATTCTGTAGGTTTCCAGAAACTTGTCTGCATCTTCATGACATCCTGCCAAAAGCTGCCAAACCTCTCCCCGCAGCGCTTCAGGTATACCTTTGTGCACCAACGCCACAAGCTGCCGGGGTCGTAGTTTGAGGTTTTGCCGCCATTTCAACAGCACGTCTGCCCAACTTTCCAATTCTCCCTCGGAACAGTCCTTACTAACTTCGCCAGAACCACTAAGCAAGGGCTCATCGTTATCGGAAACTGATACAAAAATTCGAAAAATGCACAAATGTAACTTAAAGAATTACTATAAGCGCATAATTGGCTACATCGTAACCAATCATTGCGTAAGGGTTACATAATGATGTAATGGTGCCGCAGAAATAGTGTGGCTTTAAATTAATTCGTAATCAATGCCTACCAGATTCTTCGTCTGGGTCACTGGGCGACAACAACGTCTGCCAATTAGCCAGCGGGTTGCGCAGATTGAGTAAAAGCCCTGTGCGCTTCCTCTCAATTTCTCCCGAGCATTCCACGCCAGTGACCTCATACTTTGGTGCATCCACCGTCTTGGAATCAAGCTTAAAAATTTTG
Organism: Julus scandinavius; assembly: GCA_034696685.1. NCBI lineage: Eukaryota > Metazoa > Arthropoda > Diplopoda > Julida > Julidae > Julus > Julus scandinavius. The sequence continues at coordinate 10,236 of JAQGAE010002409.1, read as the reverse complement.
ATTTAATTAATGCTTAAGCTGAAAATAAATCAACTAACACTACACTGATACAGCTGAATAAGATTGTCTAGCTTACCTCCCTCAATTTCAAATAGAACTGATCCGTAAGGGTTTTCTTGTTGAAATACCAGAACCGCTCGTTTTGTGGGAAGATTTTGGCTTTGGTTTCCACAATTAGACGCACTGGTTGTTGAATTCCAAGGATGACCAAGTCTATGGCTATGCTCAAATACACCCGTGTATCTGTCAGCACAAACAGACGTGAACCACAAATCAAAAAACGAGGTGAAAATGGGTAGAAAATCCAGTAAAATACTCAAATATTTTAGTTTACAGATTTAAAAATCAATTAACTTTGAACACAAACTTCTGAAAATCCTTCAATCATAAATTTAGCATCACAAAAGTTTGCAAAAATAATAATATCAGTGAAATGCAAAATCGCTGAATTGCCAGAAAACTGACAAGTTCACCTTTTCAGAAATCACGAATTTGTTTCACAAAATCCTAAATGTCAAACATTCCCAAAAATTTCCCTAATTTAAATGCAGAACTTGTGAATTTACTTACCTTTGGGAGTTTCCGTGTTTAGTACTTCAAAATTTGGATCGGTGGGATCCCAATTCCCAACTATGGTATATATTTTATGTTCACCAACAACTGAGGTCATGGCCACCTGCACCAAATGAAGACGTTGCATGTCAAACCAAGGATTTATACGAAATTAAATTTCAGAATATATGAATAATCTTACAGCTTCTAAAAGATGCATATCACCATCCTTGACATTGCGGCCTGGAGAAACCAGAAGCCCAAAACACCTTTGAGGAAAATGGAAATAATAAAATTATAGCAATAGCATGAGAGGGTCAAAACTTGAAACTTATTATATTGAAACTAACCTTTCGATAACCAACTCCTTATTGCTGCAAACCTGCTGTATGGATAAGCAAACCTTGCGCATCAAATTACACCTCAGTTTAAAAAAGTTCTTGTCTTTCGGGCAAGAATTGAAGTTTCCCTATAAAAAAACAAATTCTACTTCAGCAAAACAAAATTTCAGCTAAGGCAAAACGTTCAAATTCTGATCAATGTTGTCTCGTTGAGAATATTTTGGCGGAAGTTAAAAAACCACTAAACCACGTGTTCTTCCATTGAACACCATATTTGTTTCAAAGGAAAACTAAAGCTAAGAAGGTTCAGCTTATGAAAATCGGACGTTTTTTAAGTATCACGTCAAGCGCATAAATGCATACACTGATTATTTACTACATTATCAGCTTATCCCCATAACACGAGATAATGTTTTTACAGCTTAGCAAGTTAAGAGTAGAAGCTCCTAAACCGCATATCTAACAAGTCTGTGTGAAAACACGCAAAAACACGAATGACAGTATAAAACTACTTGATAATAAAAAATATAAAATAAACTTTCCCAAGTTACTTATATAACAGATGCATTTGTGCTTGAAGTCTTTGAATAGGTAAGCTTCAGAAAATAATTATGTAGAAATTTTATCACACAAATGTTTTTGTATTCAAATAGTTTCGGATAAACAAATTTATAAGTGCGCAAAATAATTAAAATCAGTTACATCAATTTTCGCACCCATAAAAAATACTTTGAAATGTTCCAATTTGATTTTCTCATTAGAAGAAAAACCAACATCACATTTCAGTTTTGTTGCACTTCAAAGTACCTTTAGGTCCTCCTCCTTCATTTCCAAGGTGACTTCTAGAGTGTACACCTGTTCATTAGAGACCTCTGTATGACTGGAAAGTTCCGAAGAACTTTTGGTGTGCTCCAGACTTGACTTTGGAACACGGCTGAATGCAGTCGAAAAGTGAAACAAAACCTTGCCCACCTGCAACGAAGCAAGAAATGCAGGTAAGCATCAAAGGACAAACAAGAACGTTTAACGAACACCAGAACCGCAGTAAAATAGCCTACAATATCCGGTTCATCACATTTGAAAACATGGCACTGAAAAATGGCCGTTTCCGCAGACGTTCCATGGCTACACGTGAATGCAAAGCAGGCTACCTCCGAGGAATCTTTAACACCTCGAGCACAAAATATGATTCGATGGACCTTGAAGCTTGCAATCTCTGCGTTAGTTGCATTTTCGTACAGGCTAAACAAATTTGGTAAACAATTTTTTTTCAAAATCATGCTTAGCAATTTGATTTAATTAAACACCAAGGTGCTTACACAACACTTCCTTCAGATGTACTCGGAATGGATAGTTTCACTTCTATAGCTTGCTCAGATGACTGCTCATGTAGAATTGCCATGTTTCTTTGAATTTCTGAATGGCTTCGTGGTGCATTGATTGTGGCAGCCCCTAGGTAAACTACGCTTTCGAAAACCTTGGAATCGGAATCCGGTGATACCAATGGCAAGCTGAAATGGCGCGTTGCAATCCCTGAAATAACAACTTACGTATTATAGGAATGACACGGGCAATACAAATCTCTGTCTAACGAATATTGCAGAACATATTCCCACAGAGATTCATGCCAAATTGCAGTAAATATAAATAAAAACATATTTTTTCAAGACAGCCAGATTGACTTTTAAATTTTATGAAGAAATTTAGTGAATGTTTACATCTATTTTACTTTAATGCTATAATTAGGTACATGAATTGTCGACCCATGCCAGTCATCAACTTTTGCTCTGTCCATTTCATGCAAATAAAAGTTAAATTACAAGGACTCAGGGGAGTGGGTTGAACTTAGGAAGAAGCTTTTGACTGCATTACCCAGTACTTATTTATTATATTGTAACAAAAGAGTTATCCTAACAGACTAGGATGAATCCTGCAGTGGGCTCGCCCAACACAAATTGGTATGGTGGAATTTTAGAGGAGTAGGTAATGACATCAGGTAAAGGAAAGACTAAATATAAAATATATTAGAGCATGGTAGTGGCCAATGTTAAGAGGACAGGTGCAAACTAATGTCAGATAAAATGCTTTGAAGACAGTTTGCTTGGGTTTATTTTTAGAAAATGCAGTACTTGTTTTTACTTCACCAATATCAAATAACCACCTGCACATTTTGTATGATCAAAGCCCTTGAATGTAGATCCAATATTTTTAACAGCAGTGGTCAAAGTCGGAGTTGGCTAACTATTCAGCAACCAACAATAAAGCCACAGCACACCATATGGTGCAGACCAGCAAAACGAAACCTACCTTTAGGCTCATCCACAGGACTTGAGCTGCTTTCCCTAGTTGTGCTGCTGTCGATGTCCAAGGAATCAGCACGGTGCTTGTTTTCCAGACCCACTGGCATCTTAGCAGCATCGGCCCCCTCTACGGAAGGCATGACAAGAGGTCGCTGTGTAGAGCTTCCCGTAGCGGAATTTGCTTTCGTCGGCTGTGGATTGCTTATTTTCTGGCCTGTTAGACCATTCACGGCTCCCAGCCCAACACCGTCCATTAAAACCTCCTGAAGAGACTGCTTTAGATTTTCCACACTGCCGTCTCCACCAATCCTCAGCTCTGGTTCACTGTTAGACACTATCTCAAACTCCTCATTGGTGTTCACAGAATCAGATGAACTTTCACTGGCATTGTCGGCCTGTTCCATCATCTCGAGAATCGAACTGATGATCTACCCTAAACCAAGAGCAAAACATTCTTAAAGCAAATGTTGGCAAAAACGTCACGGTTGTCGACTATTGCATGAATGAACATAGATAAGAACACTTGGGTTTCTTGTTTGCACGAATTTATCTAACAGCTTTTATTTACGATATCAACTTTTCAGAGGCACGCCCCTATTTCACTATAGCTATAGCAGAATGCAAGGTGTTTTGTCAGTCACCTTTTAGATTATCGGTATTTGCAAATGCGCAATTCCGGAGAAACGCGAAGGCTACCCTTTCTGTTGTATTTACGCAGGTGAAAGCGCGTCTTTACAAATATTTAATAAGCCTAGCTTTTAAATGGCCGATTTGACAGGTTCACTGATTGATTGTATAAGGACGGCAAAAAGGCTTATGGGAATGAGACGAACAACTTACTCGTTAATAACGCCGAGCTTCGTCTTCCATGTTACCATTTCCTGAGCCAGAAAGTACTAGTCTATGAAGCTCAATCCAAGAAGTGTTGAAACATTTTCACTTTTTTACCACAAAAATAAACCAAAAAATCAGATTACTCGTACAAAAACAACTACGGAATTCCAACATGCCGTAAAATGTCCAACTCAGCTTTCTGCGCATGCACCGATGACGTCATACCAGCTACCAAATACAGGCTGACCCAAAAGTCCTTTTGAAATTTTACTAGCAAGTCAGAATATCCAAGAAATATGCAGGGCAGAGTTGACATGAAAATCGTCTGCATTGCAAGGTTTAATAAATTTTCGAATTTTATATGGAAATATTAAACACTGGTGATTTAAAAAAATATTATATTTATCCCAAGCACATCGAAAACCCTAATAAATTAACTTTTATACAAGAATGAATTTCCGAAGTCGACTCTTTTATATTAAAAAATAGATTAGGTTAACAAATAACGTTTATGGTTGGGAAAACAATTAAAATTATGATCGACAGAACTAATAAATTCCACATGCTTTTATCAGTGCTGAATTCTAGGGAGATTAAATACACTAATAAATTATAATTCCAATAGATACCTACCTTGTTTTGCCTTTCCTGCAATTTATTATCCACCTCAAAAGATAGTTGATCACATTATCTCTTTAAGACTTACTACAAAAGATTCTTTAAAAACCAGGCAACTCTGCCAAATTCACTAATCTTTTCAAAGCTAACAAATGTTATTAAATTGTATTTTTACAATTAATGGTAGACTCCTGACCTCAATGGAAAATTCCAGCATAACAACAGTCCAGTAAATTTGTTTGAAAAAAAATTGAAGCAAATTCAAAGATGTTAAACGACCCACCTCATTAATTCTCCAGAAATCTTGATAATTTATTTGTTCACAATTTTGTATGAAGGATATTTCAATTAATAGAAATTCCCCCAACAAAACAGAAAATTCAAACATAACTACCAATTTTCTCCAAAACAATGAAACTCTCCCAAGCATGTCAACCTATTTCCAAGGCTGCTAGACACCCTGATAACTATTTATGATTCAAATGCACGTACAACAAAATATTTATGATAGGACACTTCTTTATTTGAAGAGCAAAGAATCTTCCATTGAATCGCCAAAAATCACGTATAACCAATCACCATCAAGTTGTAAATAAAAACAAAAGACAAAATTAAATTGCTGCTTTTTATTTTTCACAACACTTAGTACCAACAAGGGCAATTAACAAAATTGGAAACATTGTAAAAGCTTTTAAATAAACATCTGTAGCTTGTTCAAATTTGGATTAAAGAATGAAAAGCCTGGAACTCGTGTTAGGAATCACCGGCAGACACTTAATATTCCTCGTTTTCCTCAGCATCACCTTCAGCAGAATCAATGCCGACCTCTTCGTAATCCTTCTCCAGAGCTGCCAGATCTTCACGAGCCTCTGAGAACTCTCCCTCTTCCATACCCTCTCCCACATACCAGTGGACGAAAGCTCGTTTGGCGTACATAAGATCAAACTTATGGTCCAAACGAGCCCAGGCCTCAGCGATGGCAGTGGTGTTACTGAGCATGCATACTGCACGTTGAACCTTGGCCAGATCACCACCAGGAACAACAGTTGGGGGCTGGTAGTTAATGCCAACCTTGAAACCAGTTGGACACCAGTCCACAAATTGAATGGTGCGCTTGGTTTTGATCGTGGCAATTGCAGCATTGACATCCTTGGGAACGACGTCGCCTCTGTACAACATGCAGCAGGCCATGTACTTGCCATGACGCGGATCGCATTTCACCATCTGGTTAGCAGGCTCAAAGCAAGCATTGGTGATCTCAGATACTGAAAGCTGCTCATGGTAAGCCTTCTCAGCAGAAATGACTGGGGCATAAGTGACAAGAGGGAAGTGGATACGGGGGTAGGGCACCAAATTGGTCTGGAATTCGGTCAAATCAACGTTAAGGGCACCATCGAATCTCAGGGATGCAGTGATAGACGAAACGATCTGGCCAATCAGCCTGTTCAAGTTGGTGTAGGTGGGTCGTTCGATGTCCAAGTTACGGCGGCAGATATCATAGATGGCTTCATTGTCAACCTAGGATTTGAAAAAGGAAATTAAACACCTGTATAATGCGAGTCCCAACAACTAGTTGATCAAATTATTTTGATTAAAGATGTGTTAATATTAAACTTTAACTTAAAAAAATTGCTTTGCAAAAATCACAATTTTGGAATTTTAACTTATTAATCATACTAACCATGAAAGCACAGTCAGAATGTTCAAGTGTGGTGTGGGTGGTCAGGATGGAGTTGTAGGGTTCAACAACAGCAGTTGAGACTTGAGGAGCTGGGTAGATCGCAAATTCAAGCTTGGATTTTTTTCCATAGTCCACGGACAGTCTTTCCATCAACAGGGAAGTGAAACCAGAACCGGTGCCACCACCAAAGCTGTGGAAGATCAGAAAACCTTGGAGTCCGGTACATTGATCTGCAAGCTTACGAATCCTGTCCAAAACTAAGTCGACGATCTCCTTTCCAATAGTGTAGTGACCACGAGCATAATTGTTGGCAGCATCTTCCTTTCCAGTGATGAGTTGTTCAGGGTGGAACAACTGTCTGTAGGTACCAGTTCTAACCTCATCTGCAGAGGAGCAACAGTTCAGTTAATAATATGTCGAAATAAAACAAGTTGTCAGGACAGAAGATTAAGTGGTACCTACCAACTACTGTAGGTTCCAAGTCAACAAACACTGCTCTGGGGACATGTTTGCCAGCACCGGTTTCACTGAAGAAAGTGTTGAACGAGTCATCGCCACCTCCAACAGTCTTGTCACTTGGCATCTGTCCATCAGGTTGAATGCCATGTTCTAGATTTCAAAATAAGATATTAAGTCAAGGGAAAAAAAATGGGGGCAAAACAACAATAGCTATTAGCGAAATCTTACCCAAGCAGTACAACTCCCAGCAGGCATTTCCAATTTGGACTCCAGCCTGGCCGACGTGTATACTGATACATTCACGCTGTAGAGAACAAAAAAAGGTTTAAATTAATTAAGTGCTACAGGGGCCAGTTTATACAGCAACTTCACTTGCTTAGCAAGTATATTAAAATTAATGTTCCCACTCCCATCATTGCTTGCTTTGAAACATTGCCAAAGAATAAATCAAAACTTAACAGTTTATAATCTCCATACTCCTAACTTGAAGAATCAACAAGTGGGTGTAACGAGCAGTCAGCGTTTTTTTCCAGGATATGGGGGAATGAGTCACGCAACTATAGCGTATCAGCAAACCACATTAGATAACGCCCAAGGGACAAGTCGGGCGTAAATATCAGGAAGAAGATTTCATGACATTTTAACTGGTTAAAAGGAACTTCAGGTTAAAAAACCTGTTGCGGTTGACCCACCATCTCTTAGTTTTATTCAGAATGTCCTTTTATGGCAAAAAATAGCATTTCAGGTTAAGTTGTTGCTGGCCAACTCCTTATAAGGCGAAACCACCTTCCATCGTAATGGAAATTTGAGGTCATGAACCAGTTCCACCCACAACAGGTTTTAATCCATAAAAGCGTCACGTTAAGACATTACAAAACAGGTTCCCACACCCGGAATACATGTTACGCCTTTTGGCAATGTCGTTTTTTACAGGCTTTTTAAGTTTTTACTAGGAAAATTAGGCGTAGATTTCAATTAAGCTGGTTATTGTACCGACGGGGGATTATGTGGATTAGAACAATTGTATTAATTAGAAAATGACAAATTTCACATTAAACGTGTCCTCATTTCGTAAAAAGGAATCTTTACACCACAACCAAACAAAGCTATTTTTAATATTTATCAATCGAATTGACCAATTATTTCAAAATTTGTGAAGCATTTTATTCATACCGGCCTACTACTACAATGAAAAGATTCTTCGGTAATTTTAAATATTTGGATTTAAAATGAAAACCTAAAAGGAAGAATACGGGAAAAACTGCATAATAATCAAATATTGTTGAAATTGTAATTAATATTAAGATATTAGATGTTAATCACGTTCGGATAATCGGAAGTTCCAGTTACAATAAGGAGCGACTAGCCGGTCCTTAATTGGTCAATAAAAGAATATCGCGGACACGAATCCTCAATTAAATATAAAGTTCCACAGAAAAAACAACTGCATAATGTCGTTATCAATGATGTAACTATCAGCTCAAAATACACCAAACGATACCGCAATGCCGTGAAAGAACGGATAAACGAAGTTTGAATCGATATGCTAAATACAATGACGCATAGAAGAGCCCCCTGCGAGCCCCGTAGCGCATTTCGGGCGGGAACCATGCATGGCGCCATATTGTGAGCGAATACGACAATAAAATTTCGGACGTTAAAATTCTAAAAATCACCCAAATAATAGTAATAGTTTTGAATTTTGTTTTTGTATCTCCAATGATGTGATATCAACAGTTATACGCGGATACCTTGCGAATTTAAGGAATTACAATGATTAAAAAAAGCCGGTAACAGAAATTTGACAAGAATTAAAACCAAGAAGGAAAACCAGAGTTGCTAAAGGCAGGAAACCAATAAACTAACCCAAATAATTTTCTAAAGCGTTAAATATAGCGAATTTAAGGCGTGAAAGATAAAGCCGGTCATGGCCGGTGAACACAGACAATAGATAAAAGCTAGCCGCCATCATTTTCTCAAAAAGTTCAATTCCCCGGACCAGAAATTAGCGGCTTAGGAACGGATTAACTTCACGAAATTGCCCCAACCCAAATAAGTAATTCATTGTTCTTACCATTTTGGCACGGTTTTAATAAATCTTCGTAACGAGATGAAAAATGGGGTTGAAAATTGAACGACTGGTTCGTTTAGAAGAGAGCAACGATCCTTCCAACAAACGGCTGTCTGAGTTTCGAAAATTAAGTTCGGACCTATATGTAGCCGTGTCTGCCGCCCAAAAATCTAAAACCTCGATTGCTATTGGTCAACAGAAATTCGATAACCGAGCACAAGCCAATCAAAGGCGTTCTTTTAAAATTGCGGGCCAAGTCAAAATGGCGGTTGAAAAAGAGGGTCTAGAGGCTACTCACGAGGATCGCCGGTGAGTATTTGAAAAAGCGGAATTTTAAAACTATTTTCGGAAAAAATAACCTTTTCCCCAACTGAAAATTAGTAAATTGGAATTAATATGCAATTTTATTTAGAAATAGTGCGCGAAAAACCAGTTAAAATCCAGATATGGATTTCTGGAAATATGGTAAACATCTAGAGCCCCTTTTTCAATCAATGGGTCGAGCTCATTAAAACGTAGTTGTTTTTTGAGGGGGAGTATGCGTGGGAGGTAGGGGTAAAATTATACCAAATTAATGCAAAATTCCGTAAAATCTATCCTTTACTGAAAATGGTAAAAGGTCAGAGTTTAGCGATTACATAAATACGATTCGTATATCATGTATAGATTGTCCGATACCAACCTTGAGCAATAATAAAATCAATGCAAATGTGCTTAATTATATCCTCGCACAATATTTGAATATTATACTGCAGGCTATTGTTTATTCATGAATGAAATGAATGCGGATACTTGAGAGGTCTTTGCCCTGCATATGTGAGACCCCCTAACTCATGCCAATTAGTACCACGAGAAACAGCTAAAAGGGCTATCCATACATTTTTATACCCACCCTACCCTTCCTGGAGATGTAGTTCATGGATGGCCCTTTTCGGGTATTTTAATGCGTCAGCAACATGGCTACCTGTGACGAAGGTTGTTGTGACTGAAGATTTTAACATACACACAAAACTAAAAATAATTGTAATAGTATGACTGTTTTAAGTTTCAGCCATACTTTTTTTTATATAAAGTAGGCTACTAATAACTACATGTATATATATATATATATATATATATACTGTATATATTCATTTTTTTTAAATGATACAAATATTGACAACAGGTAAAAATCACGTGCATGTCAGATTTTACGCTTTTTCAGCAGGGAATTTCAGCACAAATTAATCACATAAGGGTAAAAATGGCCTCAAAAACTGCTGAACTTTAAATATATTCAGGACCAAAACATAACTACGTTTTCATAAAACCGGGTCTCCACCAAGACGTACATGTACGTATAAACACGTTTTTACAAACATATGCAAAAAAGTTTGCCCT
>JAQGAE010002408.1:0-17994 GCA_034696685.1 Julus scandinavius | reverse complement strand
TTTTTGATTGACAGAAAGTGGGTTGATCGGGAGGGAGGCGTGGCCAATGTTTCGAAAGATAAATAAAGAAGGTTGCGACTGCTTAGCGACAGCCGGGAGCGATTTTCAGAAAAAGGGTTAAACGAAACATTGAAAGAACAATTTCATATGGACTGACCCTTCGCAATAAATAAATAAATAAAACTGTTATACAAATTACATCTAATGGGTTATAATTTTTGGTTTAAATGTATCGTCAATGCATTAATACATCTATTAATGTATCTATGAATTTTTTACACCCGATTCCTAATTTGACATTTTCCCAGGGACATTTTGAACCCTTTTGAACATTTGGAATTTAATAAAATAAAATTCCAAAAAATAAAATTTCAAAAAATAAAAATAAAAAAAATTTCAAAAAATAAAATTTCAAAAATAAAATTTAAAAAAATAAAATTTCAAAAATAAAATTCCAAAAAATAAAATTCCAAAAATAAAATAAAATAAAATTTTAAAAAATAAAATTCCAAAAATAAAAATTTCAAAAAATTTCAAAAAATAAAATTTCAAAAATAAAATTTAAAAAAATAAAATTTAAAAAATAAAATTCCAAAAAATAAAATTCCAAAAATAAAATAAAATAAAATTTCAAAAAATAAAATTCCAAAAATGAAAATTTCAAAAAATTTCAAAAAATAAAATTTCAAAAATAAAATTTTTGAAGTGATTTTTGGGGATCTTTGAGTACATTTATTTTGATTTTTGTTGGCTTGTTACGATCGTAATAACGTCTACATTCAATTCTGAGAGAAGAAACTGCAATTTAAAATATATATATAAGGTAAAATATATGTATATATATATAAAATAAAATTTGAAAAATAAAAGTCCGACCCTGTAGGGCTAAAATTACTACGATACGGTCGGCTACGTAATTAATTTTACCCGATTAAACAACGAATGTGCATAAAATTGGTTAAAAGGGGATGTGGACATGCGCCCTGTTCATATTCCTAGCATACTACAATCAATGTCATGCTTATTTATTTTGTAATCAGCTAAAATTAATTGCGCAATAAGCCTAATATTACTTATAAGTAAGCTACATGTAAGTATCTGTATATATGCATAGGCTTGCTTTCCGGATTTAACCCTTTGAAAGCAGTTGCAACAGGTGTGTAATCCTTATACACAGGAGGGAGGAAGTTTCGTTTTGGCTGTTCTTTTTTATCCAGACTGTGCATTGCCGACAAGGAAGGAATTAACGGAGAGTTTATCATAAATGGCTCCCTTACGCAATATGGCTTATACATCATGAGAGAGATCCGTGCCTCTCAATATAACGCATCTAGTCATTTTTTTTTCTTCAAAACTGACTTAGAATGTTCGTATATTTTGTTAGATTTACATTTATTTATTTATAATTAATGGAAAGTTTTAGAAAATGGAAAAAACGGAAATTATGCACTGTGGGTATCGCACACTGGCTTTCAAGTTAAGTTATTATATTTAATATTAAAATATTAGATTAATGATTTAGAGCAGTGTTTTTCAACCGGTGTGCCGCTGAGGCTCCACAAGCGTGGGATTTGGGGATAGGGGGCGACAAATATCGTTGCTGCGCGACTTATAAATTATGAATAGCCTCTATGGGTCTTATTTAACCACGGAATGGCCGTATAGAGTCAAGTATATGTACCTTATTTCGAGGAATGGTAGACATAGTACAGTATATATATATATATATATATTTTAAATTTATGGAATATGTGGTTGGAATTTGTTTAGATTTACTTCTAATCACTGTAATTCAACATTACACTGTACGGTAGATACCATATATATTACTTTGAGAAATATAATGTATGCCCACCATACATAAAACACCATACTCATGTACGGCCATTAATATTTTCGGACATGTTTGCCCTTATATGACAAGCTTGTCCATAAATAGTCATATGTGAATTTATGTCCACGCATGACCCTATGTATATATATAATTCGATTTCGCTTTCTGTTATGCCATGTATGTTTTAACTTTTAATTCATGTATATATGTAGCGTTATGTATTTTTTTCCACCAATTTTAGCTGGGGAAAGTGCGTCGCAATGGCGGGAAAGCTGCCTATATGATCGCATTGCAAACTACATCTAGAAGGCCTTTGAAGAAACTTGCAGTGTTACCCAGAAGGCCTCTCGTTATGATAACGCTCACGGTGTGGCGCCCTCTGATAAACCATTGCAAAAGCTTTCATAAATTCCACGCTAATTCATTAATGTGGTCAAACAAAGTAATCATTCCTGACATAATGTGTTTCTTGTTTTATTCATAACCGAATTATGTTTTGGATTTTTCATCGTAGTTGTATATTGGTATGTGTTCCTGCTTACGTATTTGTTTATTTTTAAATAATGATAATACAATGATAGAAATAACTAATGTATAAATGCCGTTTGATTAACGCATGTAAGTTCCTTTGCCGTATAGTGGCATAACTAGTGGGAAAGACAAAAGGCACTGCGAATGACCGAATTCTATGGCATTTTTATTCATTAGCTGAAATTGAAGAAATTTCGCGGAACTTTTTCGTCAATTTTGAAACTGAACGAAAGGGTTCAACTGAACTAAGACAGGCCGACTGAGCCTGAAAGGTATAAACTGGTGTTTGTACAGTAAATGAAGTAGTCCATTTTAAGTTTTTGGTAATAACTCAAGCAATACACAACGTTTTACAACCAGATTTATAATAATATAAATGTAACATAGTATATAGTTCAAAGACTTTATGAACATTTTTACAAAAATCTTTAAACAGAAAATAAATTATTAAAGCAGTGAAATGTATGTGGAACAAAGTATTTCAGCACCAGCCATCACATGATCATTTATATATAGACCTTTTGCATATATTACAGCTTGCAATCTTCTGGACATTTCGCTGCAAACTTTGTTTTTCTTATTTTCTCCTTCATACTAGTCAACAGATTTTCAAAACGCTATACGTTCTGGAGTTTTTCTTGAACTATTAACACAAATTATGGCGTAGAAATACATTTTCCCTCACTGTATAAACCTGTGTTTGTAAACAGACTTTAGCACTAGTGCAAACAATTCAACTTGGCATGACATCCCTATATTGGAATTCCAAATTTAAGCTGCAAAGTTCAAATTTTTCCCTTCCCGTTTTGTAAGCATGCCAAGTTAAATTGATTGTATAAATATAGACAAGGAAATTATAAAATTTGAGTAAGTGAAGGTCTCGTTGGAGCTTTAGGGTAAATAGTAATAAGTATCACAATGATCACAGATAAAAATCATTTTACAAATTACTGATTAATTTTTAAACTTTATTCTAGTGCATCGTTGCTATGAGGCTCCGTCGAATAAACAACACCCAGAAGGCCGCGTTCCAGAACAAACTCTAGTGCAAGTGCTGAAACGTGGCGCTCTCTAGGGTTGTGAGAGGGCAACTGCGTGTCGCTACCCAGAAAGCCGTGCTCCAAGGCAAAAACCTCGCGTGGTAAGTAACATTGCGCCTTCTAGGGGTGTCAAAGGGAAACTGCGAGCCATTACCCAGAAGGCCATTCTTCAAAAACAAAACACCTGAGCGGTTTTGCAACGTGGCGCCCTCTAGGATTGATGAAGAGAAACTACGAGTCATTACCCAGAAGGCCAGGCGCTCGGCAGTGGCCGATGATCACGGGTTGCCGTGTTTTCGTATCGAAAAAGTGTCAGCATGCGAAAATGGCACGGAATTCAGGCAGTGGAAGTGCTAAGGGTGACAACAACGGTTACGCGCGGGTCTCGGTGAACCCGCTGGAGTCGGAGGCGTGCGGCGCCATCCTCGGCTTCTTCGGACTTCCCCGCACACTCGTCAAGCTGAGTAGACAAGAACTGGGGATTGCGTGCGGTGCGGGATCGTTAGTGACTGGTCTCATCCTTTACCAAGCGGTCGTTTGTGATCTGGCTGCGCTTACAGCCTTCTTCTTGCCCTTGTTCGCACTCGTATGCGCCTATAACTGGCTGGCCCTGGCCTATCGTCGGACTTGGAGCTCGACGAGCGTTTATGCACTCTTCTGCGCCTGCTACGTCGGCGAGGCGTTGGGCCAGTGCGTAGTCGTGCCTCCGGAGCAGGATCTTTGGGCAGTCAGTACCCTCCTCCATCGACTGCCATTACTCGCAACTTTGAGCCTGGCAAGCTACTTCTCTACTTTACCCAAGGCGTGTCATCGCGCTTTTCTCTTCGTCTTCGTCGTCCTTTCACGTTCCGTGGCCTGCGTCCATCTGTCCCATTGGCCTCCCTCCTGCCGGCCCTTCGTGGCCTACTCTTGCGGCGTTTTGGGCATTCTAGCCGCCAAATACATGGAGGCGACTCTTCGACCCGGGCTCCCGGCCACGGCACTGATGACCGCCGAAGGGAAAGCCAGGAGACGCCGAACGTCCAGCGCGACCAATGCCCAGGGAACGTACAGCCAGAAGGCCAGGAGGACGTCGCTCCCGGCCCTCGGCATGCAGAAAAATCATCTGCAAGGAAATCAGCAGGTAAGCCCTCTTTTAATCTGTTCCCTTCAAATTTCAAATTATGGTAACTTACTCGTCAATAATATTAAAAAAAAAAAAACATTTGGCAAGCATCCGAAATGCAACTTTTGGATGCTTGCCAAGTGCGTGTATTTATTTTTTTTATAGATAAACACGAGAATCTCAAAATTTTACGTAAAGTTCTTTGCAGTGGATGACAATTCATTCTAGATTAGATAAAATAACATTGGCGGTATATAAAATTCGGGACCGTCTTATTGCATAACTGCCGTAACAAAACCGCTTTCTGGAAAAATAGGATGTAAAATACAAAAGAAAAAAATTGCATTGTGTTGGTTTTTAAATAAGGAAGTACAGTATTTCAACATTATTCGTGCAATTAAACATCATTTAATATTATTTCACTTCCCTCTGTGTTGAATTACTTTAAAATTCATTTATTTTAATCTAGTAGGTGTTGTCTAGTTGGTCTCGTATTATCAATGATTGTGGAATAATTCCAAAAAAATTCGTTTCTCGTAAAATTTTAACATTGAAGGCCCAGAAGCCCTGTTTAAATAGGAAAAGGGAGTCGAAAGTTTTGTGATATAGTACAATACATGTATATTTAAAATATTCGTATAAAATACAGTATTTGAGAAGTTTCACATGCTGCAAACATAATTTAAGACCATTTTCAAGGCAGGATTTTGGATTCTTGCAAAGTCTATTTTTTTTTAAAAATTACCCGAAAATTTACATTTTCTGGCTGACAAGTCAATAAAATTTCTTTCTTAGCTTTTCAAGATAAGCGGAAATTTACTTTGCAATTCGCTTAAAAACCATGTGAAAAACATTGTTGGAACTTGCCCAGCGTATTGGAAGGTCCAAACAGTTTCAGGTTTATGCCATTTGTGAATTCTGCATAGGGTTGCATTCCCTATGGCTAGAGAATTGATTTTGTATTATTAAGAGGATCCTCATGCGATTTCACGGAATTTCTAAATTATATTGTCTTGGCCTTCCAGTTTCTTAATTAGACTTGTTTCTTGAACATGCTTTAATTTTGGTTTAATCAAAAAATGATTGAACGTTGGTCGTGCGCTACTTTGAGGAGTCTCGATGGTGGGAAATGAAGAATCGTAAGATGTATACGAAAGTAATCGCCGATGCCCGACAGTAAAGACTACAGCAATAACAACACTGTCCGATGTACTGTCTACTGACTCTCCTTTAGACCACCAATTAACGTTTCGAAGAAAATAGCGTTCGAATGTCTCCAAGGCCACTATATGATCAAGGTTGTTTCGATATGAAAGAAAAGTGTTTTCTCTACAAAAACGCACGACTCGTATTGTGTTACAGGTCGAAATAAGAAATTGAGACGTTTTGGGACACTTATTTTACAGAATTTGTATTACTGCATACGTTCGAATCCTGAGGCATGTTTTATATTCATATCCTAATCATAGTAGTAAAATTGCTGACTTTCAGTCGCATACAAATTCACAAATCTCACATTCAAAAACTTACACATGTAGATGCAAGTCAAGAACTGTACGTTTTTTTTCAATATCAGCTGAACTCAACGAATTTTTGATATTGATGAGCTTTATATAATAAGACTTTAAATAAAAAAATAAGATATTGACTATAACCGCGATTAATGTATAGTTTTGATAAAAGTGTATATATTCTTATTTTATTAAAAGTATTTCATAAACTTCAGCGCAAGCATCGTATAACCGAGTCAACGATGTAAATACTGTATATCTCTATAGCTTTAAAACAAGGTTATCTTGCGGTATTTCAGTTATGCATAATCTTTTCCAAAAATAGCTAGCAACCGTCAAAACTAAGTAAACTCAAACCCCCCGTAAATCAAAATGAAATTTAGTAGAACGTTATTTGATTTTCCATCGTTATTTTCAGTATACGAAGCGTTAGGAATTGAAAATGTTATGAGAAGCTTACTCAAATTTATCGCGCGTTTGAATTTAATATTGGTGGCTTATTTGACGTGTTTGATACGTATTGCAGCACAGCTCATCTTATCCATTACATGTGAATCAACATTAATATGATGGGGAATCCAACATCAGTTACCTTGAACTTCGTCATTTATAATCTGAAAGTATATATAGCGTTTATTAGCACACCTCCAAAACCCTACAGTATATCTTGTTTTCTTATTGCCATCTTTACATAATGCAGATAGGTAATAGGTACAGTGCTGGGAAAATTATTAGAAAATAATACGTTTTGCAACATTTTTCGACTTTGAGTGCGAATAAAAAAATAACGAAATAACTTACAAGATTGGAATTTTTATGACACCTGCTCGAATTGCATCAAGACTCTACAATTGGTACCGTCAAATTCCCAGTGAGTGTTATGATTTTAGGAAGTATCAGCAGTAAATGAGTTATTAGTGTTTGTATAATTCAAGGAACTGTCAACGGAGACAAATACAAAAACATTCTTGAAGAATATCTGCTACCAAGTGCCTCACAACAATTCCCAGACGGTGAATTCATCTTTCAAGATGACAGTGCACCATGTCACCGGGCAAGATTTGTGAAAACATGGATTTCACAGAAGAACATTTCAACACTGACCTGGCCATCAAATTCACCGGACTTAAACCCAGTAGAGAACTGCTGGAAGTTATTGAAAACTAAAGTATCTGAACTAAAACCCACCACATGCCAGCAACTGGTTGATGCAATTGTCCATTGTTGGTATAATGAAATTTTAACTGAATATGTCGTCAACCTTATTAAATCTTTGCCTACGAGGTGTAAGGCAGTTGTTTCTGCCAAAGGTGCACCAACAAAATATTAAAGGCAACATTTTTCAATAGAACAACTGAAATTGTAATCGAATTCCATATGGCGCTTATAACGTGCATCTAGAGAAAGTCCTGTTACTTTTCTTTAAATTGTTGAAACATATTTTTTTTGTAAATATATTCTGAACATGTTGATAAAGATGTCATAAAAATTCCAAGCTTGTAAGTTATTTCGTTATTTTTTTATTCGCACTCAAAGTCGAAAAATGCTGCAAAACATATTATTTTCTTCTAATTTTCCCAGCACTGTATATGGGAAGTTGAATGGGAGAATAAAAAAAATCCATGTAATTACTCAGACCAAATACGAACTGTTGCTTAATGTCTTTGGCTAAAAGTTGTTTTGTTGCTAATGCTGCCAAGTATCAATTATATACTAATTGCTATTCACGTGGAAGGAACAAAACAGTTTCTTTACTTTGCCTTAATGAGATTTTTGTTAAAACGTTTCTAGAAATATTGACATTGGTAGTTTCCTCTGTCATGACCATTTTGTTAATTAAAGATCTATCTTTTCTCTTCTCGAGTTTGGTCTCTTAATCCCAATCCAACAACACTATAGGGCTTAGACGGACGTTTCATGTACTAATAAAAAGAATACAATTCTATGTATTTCATTGTATGCAATATATTATAATGACCTTAATGTAATAAGAAGGCATAATGTTGCGATAAAATTGATGGAAATTTTTAGCTTGCGTCATTCATTTTTTTATGTTAGAAGTTGATTTGTTTTATTAGACCCAACTTCTTATGACTGAAAGCGCTGCTATTAAGGTCGTTTTAATGCCAAGGAATCATTGAAATTTATAATTTCAGTTAGTTAATCGTGACATAACATATTATATCAAATGCATTTTATTCGAAATGTGGATAATTGTCGACAATTGACGTCATGGATGGCCGTTTAATTTACGTCATAGGCCAAAAGCGTGAAATATGGCCCGAGGCATCTAATGATTGGCTACGTTTTAGCAAAATCTGCACCCTGATCGTTTTATCTAGTTTAGGTTTCTGAATGACCTCTGGCAAAAGGGGCGGAATTTATGACTTAAAAAAATTGATAGTCATATGTATATTTCAACGTACTGCTAGCCGATTTCTAAAATTTGTATACGTATACATATAGAGAAATCTTATATCCCGAGATGACCCATAAGGTTGTTTTTTTGTATACATGTATGGTATTATTTGAAGAATTATTTTCGTATAGCTGAATCGTTTTTTTGCTCATAAATTAAATTGAAACAAAATGTATACGATTTTCAAGTGTCCATTTAAGTTTTAAATTTCCAGATGTTTACTTTAACACCCACTTAAGAATTGGGCATGCGAGCCAACCAGGTGTCATTTCACGCATTACAGAATGGCAAGCTGAAATTAAACGTCGAACATGCAGAAATGTTGTCATTGGTTGAGAATGTTGAAATCACGAATGTTTTAAAAGCGCTTAACCCCATTCTGTTGCTATGAGGGCAACCAAAGCTTAACTTGGCTCTGTCATTGTGCATTTACATTGCCAACCATACATCACATTTGATACATCGTGGGGTTGTTTTACTTACTCAATATCCACTTTCACCAGCTATCGCTTACAATAAACATTCTAGCAAATCGTTTGGAGAAAATTAATTTATCTGCACAGTTTACGCTCATATATACTGTTTGCTTGCACTCTTAACGTGAGTATAGGGCTTTTTCTTGTACAGTATGTTTACTAGCAATAATCAACTAATATATTTGGGTTGATTCGTTTCTAGTTTCTACTAATATGCTGGTACCTGCTTATCTTGAACGATTCAAAAGGTCGACCCCCATGTGGTATATCATCCATTAGTAAAATGACTAATGTGATTTGCTGAAAACAAGATTGTGACGTACATTGTCTAATATAGTTATAACTCTTTTGGGAAAAGCACTATGTATTTGAATGTTTACTAAAATCATAATCTGTATACAGAAAATGATTTGCCTTTGGGCCTGTAAACCCTATATATAAAACCTAGAAACAATTCATTGTACAGAAAATTAATTTCGCTAATGCAAACTTTTCCCTGACAGAACTATGTTTAATATAGGGCTTGCATATTTGATATCATGTAAAACGAGATTATAGGACATGAATTTGTCCTAAATATAACAAACATGTATGTATGTTTCATGCATTTTGCTCATCCTGAGTGATAGCAATTAAACATTGTTTTGACATCAATTTACACAGAAAATCACAATTTGAACTGTGCTGTCTCTACAAGTGTGTTGCATTAGGAATTGCACACTATAGCACCAAAGTATTCAAAGTAGTCAAACGTTTAGACAACCTTAAAGACCGGACTAACTAGCATGTTATCATGAACATTTTGGAAAGCTTTCAAAATCAAGCTTTTGTATTGGTGTACACTTCACGTTTCATCCAAGCTGTTTCATCCGTAAATAAACCGCTGATGCCCCTTTTTTATCACGTTTCATAATCATACTGATTTTTCTGCAAACTGGGATATCCCATGTAATTTAGTAAATACGCTTTGACATTGCTGGCACAACTTAAAAATAGGTTCACCCTGTAGTATGTCTGCCATTTAGACATAGAATCTGTAAGGGTTTTTTTTAAATATAGAAACCTGCTGCTCAACACGAAGTCTCACTTTTCAATCCAATCTTCAGAATTTGCATGCGTGGTTTATTAATAGTCCTCCAGTAGTCCTATGCATGTTTGGGGGGTCTGGTTTTCATCGTTTCTACATGCCATTGAGTTTATGGTCTATCAGACTGCAGCCACGTCCCTCCAAGCTATAGGTTACTATTTGCCACGATTACCAAAGATGTCTCCATATCTTAACGCCATATTTTAGACCTCTTCACCGTATTCGCCAAAGCCAAAAGTTTCTCCTTGACCACGTTGGCCTAGCAGGGATAATGTTTCTCAGGCTGTAATTAAAAATCTACGAGTTGATTTTTTTTATGTAGTATCTCGATTGCGTGTTATATATAATTGGTCAGATAAATACGCTGGAGTTGCTATAAACTTATTCGACAGGCTTGGGTTAAAATGGCCTCTTATGCAATCTACGCGTACAAATGTATCTTCTTATAGATATTTGCCAAGTTATTATTAGTTTGCAAGTGAAGGGGTACAGTGCTGAATTAGCTGTCACAACCATGCTTTTATAGTACAAACAACTTACGTTAATGGCTTGTTTATTATGGCGGCATTGTGTAAATGCATCGATGAAGTGCAGTTTTTACGCGATGCATGGTAAATTATTTTTGAAACCTTGCTAAATAGTTTGTTTTGATGCTGCTAGAATTGTAAGTAGGCCAACCAGATCCCCCTGTTGTCGACGGCTTAATTATAGCGCATTCACGTGTAATCGTATTGCTATTTTTGCAATAGTTGAGGGTTGTGCAATTAATTTCTAGAAGGTATAGTGTGCAAGCAACTTTTATTTCTAAACCTCCAGTAAGCTTAATTATTGTTTTGTAAATTCCATGCATGCAATCTATAGGATCCTGTAGTGTCAACATAGAAATGCCATATATATCTTCCGAAAGAAAGATGCCAAACTCAGAAATTTAATGATGTCATTCCTGCATGCAAACGAGCCTGACACAGTAATTCATCTGTAAACTTAAAGATGACAAACAAGAATTTTAAGATAGACTTTGATGTTAATTGGATACTATTTTTTGTAGCTAAGAAATAAAGGAAACTTGAAAGGCTAATTAGTATCGTTGTTTTCCCCTGTTATCTAAACCTGTATATGGGTTATTTATCCACATGGAGTTTGATATTCCAACTTTCTAAAGTTATGTTGACCTAATATTAGTCGTAATGAGGTTGCTCGATAGCTATCTTAACTCCATCTGGTTGCGAAAGTTACAGAGCAATTTTAACAGAGCACGTGACAACAATTCTACTTGTATGGAATGGTAAGGAAATGTTAATTTTCTAAAAATGGCGCCCAACATATAATTTCATTAGACACCTGAACGTTCATGTTCTGTATAGAGTATGTATATGCTCTGCAAATGCAATTGTATACATGCCCCGCTGTTTTCATTATTGAGCATGCAAATTTAGCAAAATCCGTGCAGGAAAAGGAGTGTTTCGTATGTACAGTTCAGCCTCTAAAACCGCGATATTACCAAAAAGGTATATATTGATTGAGAACAGCTATCCCTTCAATGAAAACAAAAACATCAACTGCGGCACTACATTTATATAGCATAATTCTAACCGCTGCAAGCAGAATGTGGATTTCATGATGACAAATTTGGTGAAAAACCAATATTATTATAATAAACATTTTGGTATGCTTTTTTTGCCTTAACTTGAAATAATGAATGTAATAACATTGATTACATATTGTAGAAAAATTACGATTTTGAAGTCGCAATAAAAATAGTAAAACTGCAGAATATCCAGCTTTCGTGAATTTTACACCTGTTGAATTGCATGATATTGTTTTCAACTATACTGTTTAAACATGATTTATGATATAACCTTGGATCAATTGCGATGACTTTTATTACTATTTAGGTACGCTAATTTAGTCGTTATACTGTATTTGTTCGCACCCTTGTTTTAATTATGCTTTATCTACTTTAAGTTAAGTTGAAATTCGGATCCATGCACGTGGATCAATTTATTCGAACTAGGGGATTTTAGCTTGCGGTTAATTGTCGAAACATTAAAACAAGGTCGTAAAAGCAATGAATATGACAGCTATAGCATTTCGAACTATAAATACAGATAGTGTTAAACGAACACACGTTAATCGCTAAGTTAATCTTGTTTAGCAGCGAATATATCAATACATGTGATGTAAGCTATTGTAGACCAACAGATACTGCTGATGATAACCATCAATAGCATGACTAACTGTCATTTCTAAGGTACAGTAGTTTATATCGTAAATGTTGGAGTTTTCCAGTAGAAAAAATGGGGCCAAGAAATCAGGATAAATTCGTAATAGTAATTCTAAATAAATTTTCTACAAATATCAACTTCTTCTAGATCGAAAAATTCGTTATACACTGTATACTATGGCCATATGAAGTCATTATTTATAAGCAGTGAATTGTAAAATATTTGTATTTTTAAAATGAAACTTTCCATGGTAACTCTATCCAATCTTTCAGAAGATTTAGACACGCTCGAATTTTTTTTTCTTAATATCCGTACTCTCAGTGAGCATATTTGAACATTGCTCTCCAGGTGGTATATTAATGGGAGAAAGTTGGATTTATGTAGTTCAACCAAAGACATTATCTTATTGAAGAGGAATGTACTACAGTTGCCGGCATGTTTTTCTACTTACCTGGAAATAAGTCTATGCTATGCCATATAAGAACTCTGAACATCACAAATCTATAATGAGTTTACAGCCGTATAGTGATGTAGTTTTTGAAGATTGATACCATCAATCCAGCAAAACGATTACAGCACTCGTAAGTAAGATTACATATTTTCGTGGCAAATGGTCGTGCTAATTGTGTAGAACATTTGTTATAAGGGTTGGATTTTCTTGATGTATTATGGCGCATTCGCCAATAATGTTGTTTGTAAGGTTGTTATAATAGGTCTAAAGCGTATAACACAGATGCAGCATTGTTTATGTTGTTCCCAAAATCTCAGTTTGCTACTTACTCTGTTGTACATCTTTTATTGGCTGAAAATTATTTTGGCACGGCTATGAAAAAGTGCTTATATTCTCCGGGTTGTTTTTTTCCCTCTTTTTTTAACGCATGCAACATCGTGCAATTCGTTTCTGTTGCTTAATACACTTATATACTTATCAGAATGGATAAGATGCAAATCTACATAAGGATTTTATTACTGCATTATTCAGTAAATGCATGCTTTCAGCTTCGGTAAACTTAATGGAAATTTACATTCAAGGTCTTTGTTTTTATTTTAAAGGGCTCAATTTTAGTTTCTCCCTTGAAGCCATTTCTAAAAAGTCCACGAAGCTATTGTACATTTAAGCTCGTTGCTGCAGGCATTCTTTAAAAAAATCCATTTACCAAATTACGTTAATATCATCACGTTATACTGTTTTATAATAAAGAGCTCAACTAGATTTTACTGGTTGGTAACTGCGTGATGTTAATGAGAATCTTTTGAGGATCTTTACAAGTTTAAAGGTCTGTTGCAAAGATGTTTGGATGAAATTAGCATTGAGCCTGGGGAGAAATGTGTACTACTTGTCCCACATGATACTATATGAGAATAATTTATTAAATCCGGGGTTTATTTAGACATGCAGAAGGTTAATAACTTTGGAGCGAGACAATCGGGTGTTAGCAGATGTTGTCTGTTTCTATACGTGCCTGCGTCATGGGTAATTCTTTGGCCTACAATCTACTTTAGCAGGAATTAGTTTTAGGATCAAGTAGTTTGTTATTGGCCTAACAGCAACGGTGTAATAAATAAAGTTATGCAATAAACCGTATATCCACTAGATTTAACGGCTATTGTTATTACTTAGAAGCAATTCTGCGGCGGATTTCATGTTGCTAATAATGAGAACTGATATTCAATTATCCTTAATTTGTTAATTAACAAAAGTTAATAGAAAAAGAACGTGCGCATACATATCTACTTAGAAGACAAACTTTCCGTATATTATGTTATTAGCGTCGTTTTTGGCTTGACAACATTCCTTGCATGCAATTCCATCTCCAAAAGGGGTTTCTCATTTTGGCTTAGCTCTAAGAAATCATGGACGTGCAATTTGCAAACTGTTATCACAACCTTAATTATATTGAAAGCTCCTATAAAGTCAATCTAATCGGGATCAACGAGCTCGATATTGAGTATGCATGCACATACCCGTGGAAATGAAAATGCGACAGTGATAAGCCTATGTGTACCTAAGTGTGCCTCCTCTTGTAACATTCAACAAACATACTACGAATAGCAGATTCGCCACATTCAAGAAAATATAAACATCTTGAAAGACATTGTCCCAGTCTTTCTCAGAAATTTGGCTGGTGTTCACTTGCGTCATATCTTCTAGATTAATATTAGAGTTCCACCGTATACCATTTTCGTAATATTTTATCAGAAGTATAAGGTCATTTGAAATGAAATTCCTCGAATAAAATGCTATTTCCACGGTGGGTATAAGGGAGTCAAGGGATTACCTATCCGACTTACAGCAAATATACAAATTTAAACAAATTCACGAAAGAAAATTGTTCTTTTAAACAAGCAGTAGTTTCTTTAATTAAACTTGTATAACAAGCCTGAAACTGTATACGCACAAACAAATTAGAAAGTTTTTCTTCTTCTCAGAAACCAGTCCTTTGGGATCACTACCATGCATTGTACATACACTAGAAGAATGCAATAAACGTTAACATTCAAACGAAATAAGGAATAATAATGTGAAACACTTGTGTTATGCATTAATATGTATACATATGTTGTAGAAAGTGCTTACTAAGGTTTTAAGAGTAGACTTCGAAATGTATACATGCAGTGCATGATATTACTAAAACTATGGCATTTACATTTTTATTATCCTTTTTGTTTAAAATATTTCAAGTTTGCTTAAGGACACTTGTATATTAGTTTACAACTACTGTATATTTGCATACATTTCTGCTTTATGTGCAGTTCAAATAAAAAAATAGGAACATAATACTGAGGGCAGTCACGCATACATTTTGTTATTCAAATGTTTGCAAATGATCAGACCCTTATACTCTTTTGGAAATTTATATTGCATATTTCAATGAAACCAATCGACCTTTCTGACAGTGTGTTGGGTTTAATACTATAGAAACGCTGTTTGTTGGCAGATTACAAAACAGTCATTATCACTATAAATTCGCGCAGACATAATTAATTATGCATACTGTTTAATTGCGGGATTCATGCAAAGCCAGTGGTAATATGAAGTGAAGAAAGTGGTTTATACGACTTTGGGAAAGAAATTTCTACGAAACGAGATAAGGAAATGCCAAAGTTTAAAAGGCGATTGATGTTTTGTCAATGTTATAAATAAAAAGGCTCATTTAAACGGCACACTTATAAATTTGGTAAATGATTTCAAATTACATTCGCCAAAATTTGCTAAATGATTTCAAATTACACCCGTTTTTGATAAAAGGCGATTACTTAATTTTCAGTACCACTACACGAATGTAATAATTCAGATATTAGTATGTGTGTGTAATATCTCCCTCCAAAAATACATTTGAGTGCTTACTGCTATTAATTTACCACTTCAAAGCCATAAGTGGCTGCTAGTTAAGTGGCTTTCTTTTAGTCTATGTATTAGGCTAGCTGCAGTCATTGTATTTAAAAATGAGTGCCCATTACATAAAACGAGAACTTTACAAACATTGCAATGAGGGCTCTGGCAATAATTGTCGTGGAAATTTAATTAAAGCTAATGACACTCAATATCGGTCCAGTTGGCATTTATAATTGACAAACCTTAATGTCTAGCCCAATTGAAAATACTGGCTTAATGAAATGACTGAAGATTAATTAGTGCGATGTACTGCAATTATAATTGCCTAAAAACGTTTTTTTTTATTTTTTAAAATTTAACGTCAACTATAGTGCAGTGTTAATTAATTTGTCATTTAGAGCACATCATAAAATGCTTTATCCATAGGTTTTTAGTATAACGTTTTACTCCATTCACGCAGAAGTGTCAATTAGTCATGTTCATTGGTTAAATGCCTTTATAGTCTCACCACAATTCGAAGTATCATTAGTTGTAACCAAGGCGACATTTATAGATGTCATTTCTCTTATCACCCCAATTGGCTAATGACAAAAACAGTATAGTGAACGAGTCCTTGAGAAAAAAAATGATATAGCTTATGCAGATTCAGAAGGATTTAGTCTTTGATATTGCATGCAATAAGTTAAATATCATTGACGATGACAAAACATTTCAATCTTGAATTATATACCAGCCTTGAAATTTCTTTCTTACTATAATGCAGGTACTGTCCAATTAAACCTAATTTAGCAGTATGCTTTTAAAAACTCTATTCTCTACAAACGAATTTTTCGGGTTTAAGGAAGTGGTTGCATTCTGCAATTTTATATTTTAATAAAGTTTTGAAGAACTTTGAAGAAATTGTAGTCTGTGCATGTCTGTTTCTTGAACATTATGCTTCTGGTGATAAGCATAGTTTTCAACTAATTCTAGAGAAGTTATGCAGAAGCACTATAGAGAACCGTGGTAGAATTTTGAGAATAACATTGCCACAATCTTTGCTGTTGCTGCAGGGTCTCATAACACTTTTCGTAAATGTCACGAAGCACATTTGCATAAGCAGGTTGCATGGTTTTAATATGTCAGTATAGATGAATTTCCGAGAAGCCTCGGCTCTGTGAATTTCACTTAAACGCGTCTATTACCATTTATAAAAACACGTAGACATCATTGCAATATATGCGCATATTTTTACTCTTGGCATGCACGGTGAAAGTTGTTTGCAGAATCAATTCGAATATACATTAACCGGCTTAAGACTTTCATGGAAATTGCTTGTCTATTCAGTGATAAGTGCACGTTCTTGTCTCAATCAAGGATGTTTCCTTGTTTTCGATGTTACAAAATATTCGTGTTTATCTTTTAATATATCGACACTAATGCTTGCATGCTCAAAGTTAGTATATACGTATAAGCTTATACCTGTATATGCATACTTCGTGCATCATTTTGTCGATCAGCTTTTAAATTTTTTTAAAAATTTGGTAAGTATACCAATTCAGATTTGCGGGAGCATAGTATATGCACATTAAAGCTTAATTGATATATAGTAAAGTTGTAAGTATATAGTCTTATAAAAATGTAAGGCATGCAGGTATACGCATTAAAATCATGATGTGCAACTTCAAATCTCTTTTCACATGGTCTTAAGGTCTTGTTTGCTAAATCTTAAATTGTAAGAGCTAAATTTTAAAATGTGTACATTATGATACTGTATATGCATGCATCTTTGTATATGGATATATGAGAATATCTTCAATATTATAATCCAGCCTAATATAGATATTTCTTCTGAGGAAGGCTGCTGCACCCGATATCATGTCGTTTTATACATGTTGCACGATTTTAAATTTGACATGTAAAGAAATGAACATTCCTTAGAAAATTAATTCGCCTTGTATTTATCAATTGAGATTTCGAAAATTGGCATCATAATATGCATACAAATCTCAGGAATTAAAATAACAATATAATATGCCCTCAAAGGGTGTCATTCTAATTTTACGAACATATTTTCTCGTCGTAACTCCAGCAGTATATTGATTTTATACTTATGCCCAAATATTCGCAATTAAATTCCGATTGTCGTTATTATATTGCACGTAATCTAATTACATCGCCTCAGTCCATATCTCCGTAATTAGTGTCATCGGAAGCACGCAAATACTTGATAGTACAAGCGAACATAGATGAATTTTTTACGGAATTAAATCAATATTGAAAATGTAAACATGTCTATAGATGCTAAGCTTGCAGCACCATCTCTGTCATTTCAAAACTAGCGGAACGTATGTGCTTTTTCCAACTAACCAGGTACACTCTAAACAGCAAAAGGACATATGCACATTTTAAAAGGAACATATGCATTTTTACAGACATTTGTACCTTAC
>JAQGAE010002407.1:0-17995 GCA_034696685.1 Julus scandinavius | reverse complement strand
ACGGTTTTACACAGAATATACTATAGATTCATTGATAGTATCCAGTGGATACTATTTGAGATATCGTTATTAAATGTACGACAAACTATCGATAAAATCATATAGGTTTAGTTTACCGAAGGCACTAAATTTAACTGTCAAGAAGTCATATCTTTTTTTTAGGTATACATACGTACTAATCACGACAAATCCATTCCCAGACAAGTTAATTTTTTAAAAATTTTTTTTATTGAACATTTAGCCCCCAGTTGGGGGAATTTAACCTTACCGAGTTTCGTAATACAATAGAACCTGTCTTAATGAATCACCTCTCTAAAAGCATAAAACGTCCTGGTTCTGACTTGGTTAGACATGTATAAATGAAACTGTCTAAAAGTGTATTTTTCCCCGGTTCCATGAGTATGCTTTTAGACAGGTTCTACTGTACTAGTATATAAAAAGCTAGTTTACATATTTAAGGATATGACGTATGACATTATTTATGTCCGTGCCTCAGTAGGAAGTGAGGAGCTTATAAGGACTTTTCAGGCACGTTGACTCTCAGATTTCAAGCCCTAGTTCTGTCACCTAAACCATGCATCTGATCGACCTAAAGAATAACCGGTTGTCTCTTCAATCTTTATTTTGACAAATACTTGTTTGAGAGGTTATGTTATTTTAATAATTTTATTTTGGGTTTAAGCTTTCCAGCACAAGTTCCTCAAACAACCCGTCATCTATTGAACTGGAGTATTTACTTTAGGGATTACCAACGCTATTCCAGTTAAGTCTTGGCCATTGTCACGTCTAGGGTGGTTCGTTGTCTAGGGTGGTTCGTTTTCTAGTATGGGTATTTACATCTCAGGCATGCCTTAACTAAACATTTTGTGCTCGAGCTGCACACACGATTAATTAACCACTTGAATAAAATGGTTACGAAGTATAGACGACATGTTGCAAGTCTTGTAAACATTTCGAGAAGTGCTGAAGTGGAGTTTGAAGAACGAAATGGATATCTATAGGAGTCCCAACTTTTCCTTTGGCTTTTCAGCATAAGTGCGAGGAGGGAACTTTCCATGAATTTATTATATGGCGGCTTTTTAATTCCTCTTGAAATAAATCATTTCTCAATACGAAATGTTCATATTAGACCAAGCCTTGGGATGTATCGCATTTATGAAATTGTTTGGAACTTTTTGAACAAAAAAAAAAAAAAATACCCTCTCATTGGACACCTTGGCAGACGTTGTATGGGTTTTTACATATATTTTTGTCCCGTGCCATTCATGTCAATATACGTCCATATATGCCCAATATATTATACATAAAAAGGCCGTGGGGAGACTCGGGTGAGCTAATACAAAACAAGCCCAAATATCCATTTGACTGCGCGGGGCGGGAATTTGCTAAATTTTGGCAAAGAAAAGGGAGGCCTCTAGTGTTAACTCGCAGTCATGGCAATAACAACTGGACCCCTATAAATGCATTGTGCGCTAAATGCCTTCGTTTAGTGAATAGAATTGCTCCCATAGGTCGAATCACGCCTGCCTGTATTGCGGTTGTTTGAATTTCGATTCTCACCCTTGCTGATCTGCTCCGCATGGGCAACACCTTCGTTTTGCTCCTGTCCCCCCCTTTTCACTCACCTTTTATTTTTTGCCTCCATTCTTCACCAGTTTTCATTCTTTACACGTTCACCCGCCTTTGCAAACCCTCATTTGCCTTGAGTCTTGACACCTGCACCCTGACAGCCACTGGACCCTTGGTTTGCGACATTTACGGACTCTTGACTTATAAGATCCACCAAAGCAATCCAAGGACCACACTTGCTGGGAGATTCTCCCTACAAGTATTTTAATTTCTCATCTGGGTGAGCTGATTTGCATTATAGACCCTACTCGCGGCGAGTGCTTGCCAAACTTGAAATGATGTCTAGTATGGTAATCATTCACTGACAATGACCAGAAGTTCATTTTTCTGTCTCAGAAGCACTGTGCCGCAAGACTCTGTATGATGTGCTGTGAAGCATATGCAGATGTGCCGCAAGATTTTGATTGCGGGGGTTGGGAGGGGAGAGGGAGGTAGGAAATATACTTTTTAAGTACTTATTGATATTAGGAAATAATTGAAAGGTCCATCATAGAGCAGGCGCTTTTGTTTAAAAAAAATTTTCTGTTGATGTGCTGCGACATTTTTGACTCATTGTTAAATGTTTCACATAATCCTAATTCATGCAGTTGACATTATCATAGAGAAACTTCAAAAGCTCATGTGGCTGTGGTTAATGCTTATTTTGATATCTTATCCGTATTTTATTGCGAAATAAGACAGGAAAAGCTTATGTGCTCGTGGTTTTGTATAAAGGTGGATGACATTAATAAGACATGAATTTGAAAGTATTTCTTAATTAAAAAAAGTACTTACTTGTGATTATGTAAAATTACATGAGGTGCCTGAAAATCAAATAAATTGCTCTTCATTTAAATTTGTGTAAAAATTGACGCGAGTCATAACATCTTTAATATGTAAAACTTAAGATGTAACACTTTTATTGTTCAGTCTGGAGTTATGCTTGAAATTCGTGAAAAACGCTAGTTGATGTTGGGATTTCTTGCCTAGACGGTAAGTTTCCATTAATAAGAAAAATCGTATTTTTAAAGTGACATCATGTTACCTACTATAATATTCAATTGCAGAATCGACCAATTACGACCAAATTTAAGAAAATGTGGCGGCCATTGATCATCGAAGGGATTTTTTAAAATTTGAAGATTGGGTGTTAAAATCTTTTGTAATATGTAATTCCAGCAAATCACCTGTCTATGCACACATTATCTAATTTATAGCTTTTTTATTGACTCCCAAAGCACAAAATACCAAACAAACAACAACAATAACAAAAAATGGTATTTTAAAGAATAATTCACTTAATAAATAAATCTATTTTATTTAGGTACTTTTCAGTTTAGGGATTTTTAACCGTGCAGAAAATAAGAAATTAAAACTTTCAATGACACCATGCATGATTGTTTTATTTTCACTGTTTCATTTGTCGTGATCCAAAGTGTCTACACGAACCGTTCTTGCAAGTGAAGTAATTCAGATATATCTAAGATTTATTTTCTCAAACGTGTTCATTAAGCATCCCAGTGAGTAATTAAAAGTAAAATAATAAAAAGCACATTTACAAAGATTTGGAGAGGAGGGGTGCTTGGGAAGCTGTTTGGAGGGCAGAGCCCCCTATATATCTCCTCAACTGAATTGCCCTATTTTATCGTATAGTCTTCCTGCTTATAAATCGATGTAGCTGCTTGGATATTGGATGGCTACTCTCCGGATCCTCGTTG
Organism: Julus scandinavius; assembly: GCA_034696685.1. Taxonomy (NCBI): domain Eukaryota; kingdom Metazoa; phylum Arthropoda; class Diplopoda; order Julida; family Julidae; genus Julus; species Julus scandinavius. The sequence goes on along the minus strand of JAQGAE010002407.1, from coordinate 14,669 downwards.
ATTTTTTTTCCTTCTTCGCTCCGCCTGTTTGGCGCTTTTTCTGGCTCCTCCCCTTGTGCGCTGCATGAGAGAATTCACATAATGGCTTCGGTCTGGTCGTCGTCACCCTGAAGGGACCATATCGATCCGCGTAATAGATTTTCAGCGAAATTGAAACGGAGTTTTGCTGTCGGAAGTGTGGCCGTTAAGCTTGAAGAGTCCTTCATGGCTTTGGATGGGCGCTAGGAGAGTCTCTCCAGGCGGCCATTGTGCCACTGAGAAGCCCCTCTCCACACGCCATCAACTCTTGTCTTGAGATCGGTTCATGATGGACCACGTGCTTGTAATCAAGCCGGCAAAATATAAGGGATGGCGAAAGTTGTGCATGTATAATATCCCAAGTTGTACTACTCCATATTCCATAATGCGTATCTAAAATGCCTGAAAACTTGTCACTTTGTTGCACAAAACAACTGTAGAGGTCGCCTTCGACAGTTTGATTTGTGATTTGGATGCATGGCTTTGATGGGATGGTAGTGACTGGTAACTAACCTGTGTCACCTGGGAAAAGTTGCCATGCATGAATTTAAAAATCGTTCTATAAACACAGTATCTTAAAGTAATCAAGAGCTGTCTATAGATTTTTAAAAATACTTTGTGGATGATTGGCGAAATTTTAAAAAAAAACTTACAGAGTGTGGAGATTGTCATGCGAATTAAAACCACTGGACACTGTGACCTTCGAAAGTTAGGTGACAACCCTCATTCAAACAATCTGGATTTCAAATGTGGAACTAAACCGATGCTTACGGTAATTTAAAATTACATCAAAAGAATGATATTGCTTATTCTTATTGCTTTCTATGTATAGCGATATAAAAATGTATTCCACATTCGATAATCAAATTTTGAGTTGTTTTTGCAGATTGATGCTTTGGGGTTTTTTTGACAAAATTTCTCTGAAATCCTTCCTTCATGATATTTTAAAACTTCGAACTGTATCCAATCATCCAATCATTGAAGTGATGTTGTGGATTTTAAAGGGAATTGAATTTTGGAAATATATTACAGAGTACCCCCAGAAATGAAATTGTCAACTTCTCTATCTCTTTACTGCCTCTTTCCCGATCTTCAAAATCTTAAAACGTGTATTTCCCTGACCATCCTGACAACTGATAATTCAAAAACATGACAATATACCTAACAACTTCTTGTATTCACATGATGCTAAAAGAAATTGTTTCAGAGCATAATTTAAAATTTGCATCACATGATCACCATGAATTCGATTTTGGATATTATACAAATTGCTATTAATTAAAACCGTTTTCATAACTAATTAAAATTAGTTTTTTATTAAGATGTTAGCGAATATTCACGCCAATAATTACAGTGGTGATGCGAGAGAACATAACATTTCCTTTTGGTAAATAAACGTGTAAAAACAGGTGATACCGATTTGGATTTACATAAAATTATGTTGAAATAAGTTAAAAGGGGGATTCCCAATATCATCAGATGCAAGGTTAGCTGACTGGTCTATGTCAAAGAAAAGGCAATATTATTTATATGTTGATCTTGCCCTGACCTTTTCAAAAATAATCACATTTCACTGACTATTCCAGGTTTATTCAATTTCCCTGACAATTCTAGGTTAGGCTTTTACAATCTTAGACAGCTGGCCGGATACGGAAAGTTCTTTCATTTTGGGATGAATCTGAAGGAATTTTTTTGTATTAAAGCTGAAAAGAAATGCCGAAACTGAACTTTTCTTTGTTCATCATACAATAGGTCCTTGAATTAGATTCATATCTCAATAAAGGACGCTTAATACGGAAAGTTCTTTCATTTTGAATAAATTTGAAGAAAATATCACGTTTATCTATTTTACTTCACATTTCTTTCAAAATTTAGTCGATTATTTCTGTAAAATGTACGGATTTTAGTTGAAAAAAACTGTGTAGTCACATCTGATAAATGTTTGGGACATCCGAAATAGACCGTGACATATGCCATATCATATAATAACAGGATCGCAACATTGCCCCGTGCACGACAAATCAGCGTAAGCGTGAAAAAGCCAATTTGGCTTTGCAGGAAATTTACTGGTCACGTGGCCGCTACCCGGCCATATCAGGCGGCACGCGACCACGTGGGAAAGAGCCGAGAGCCGTCGCTTTGTCATGTCCGTGTCGAGGGTAATAAAGTGACATTCGGTGGGGAGAACTATGAGGAATTGTTCTAAGTGGGGACGGATGTTGGGACGCAGCCGCCGCTTAAGCGTAATGGCGGCGACGTACGCTGTATATATATATACGCGCCACGCAAATTATTAAGCCGGTATATATATATATCAGACTGCGTGATGTAGGAGAAAATGAACACTATAGCAGCGATCGTGAAACGCAACGCAAGGAATGACGTATAGGGATATTGACTTTGCTGGTCATGAATACAAATGGCGCGTGGCTGTACATGGAGATCTCACTAGGCTTTTGTGACATGGTTTTGTTAAAATTCTTATCCGTCTGATCGGCATATATGGATAGTAATGAAAAAAACCGCAGGGGCATTGGTGGGGTGGGTCACAATGTACAATGGGAGATGGAAACTGTATGGGCTGTACTTTGAAATCCCAATTTCAAAGCAATTCCAGATTGAAAAATAGCGGCAACTACACTGAGTCATAAAAAAGTAATACCCAATAAAAAAAATCAAAACTTTGTAATAAAATACTTCGATTTAAATGAAATTTGTCACTTATAGAACTATATAGTGTCAGGAATAAAAATGAATTATAAAATGTGCTTAAAATGTTCTCCGATGGCCTTTACACAAACCCGGAGTCTAACCTGCTATTCTTTGATTGACGAATCGATTATATGCTGGTTGAGTTCAATCCTAGTTTTCTGAATTTGTAGTTTCAAGTCTTCGATATTATTAATCTTCGATTTGTAAACCTTTTCCAGAACTCCAAAAATTTTGTAGTCCACTGGATTCAAGTCCGGACTGTTTGGTGGTCAGTGGTTGGGTTCGATGAACTGTGGCGTTTCCTGTTGCAGCACTTCAACTGTATGTACATATACAAGTTGTGACTTTTGAATTAGAAAATACTCAAGTCTCAAACCATAACATGCTCGAAGAAAATAAGCGGGCAAACCATGAATGTTTCAAAGCATTGCAGAGAAGCAAACGCATGTTGATAAACTTGCTTGCCTATCCCAAGACTTCGTTCTTAGAAATGTTTTAGATGTAGCATTTATTCTCTTGGGTATTATTAGAATGAATAACCAGGGTGTCTATCAGCCTTGAAAATCGGGAAATTCAGGAAATGTGCTTATATTTTTATCCACTCGAAAAAGTCGGGAGTTTTGCTTCAAATTCGTACTAAAAATCAGTTTATGCTGAAATTCAGTGCTTCTTGGATGTCTCTCTCGGGACATTTCTGTTAAATGAAATTAAAAATTCTAGGTAAAAATTACCTGTACTATCTTTAAGGCCACTTCATGGCTGGGAATGAGGGGGGGGGGAGAGAAATTGATATATTTTATAAGTAAGAATATTTATTATATCAACATTAAATTCACAAGGTTAGCCTTGCGACAGTTGATTTTACGTTACTGGGATTGGAACAATGCCAACCATACACACTGTAGTACATGTAATCGTAACTGTACAATAGAACCGTATTGAACTAAAACAGGCTTATGTTTATTCGCGATGGCGCAATAGGCAATAAGTATTGAGTTACATTTCTGCATATTATGCTCGGTCGGTTTTAATAAAATGGATTGGTGCATTTGGTATTTGATGTCTCCAAAGTAGGTTGACTCAAATTGAATTCGTTTCCATTTATTGTTCTCGCATCTACGACGAAAATATAGTTGCTGATATGAAATTGTAGCCAAATATACATAGGCTATGTGTGGCATTTATTCTTATTGTGACCTATATCGATAAACAACCCCTACTCACTTCCTGTTCGAGGGCGGGGATGGAAAACGTTGGCTCGTGTGTGTACATTTTAAATGCACTCTTATCTATTGAAAAGACTGAAAGTACAATATACATATACTCTATATCCCTTATTCGCGCACTGTTGTCTTTTCCATTTGCCTTTCTACTTAGAAACCGCTTGAATGTCGATTGGCCGTTGATATTGACAGTCTGTAGGGGGGATCATGTGGTTAATACTGTAGAAGAAATTTTACATAGCATCGAATTGAACTTCATTAATCCTAATTGACTTATTATTCTGACATATAGAACAGAAACACAAATAGAGAATCATTTTGAATCATGCTTAATAAATAAAAAAAATTGTTGGGGAAGGCAAAAAGAAACATGCGGAGGTAAAATTTCCCAAATCATGCAGCATGGAATAGTTAAGGAAAAGTTTAGGAAAGAGGAATTTATTTTAAAAAATGTCATGGAAGTGTAACATAAATATTACATTTGCTTTCACACAGCCAGTTACTGGTTATTATACTAGAAATCTATATAAAAATGTTTTACGTCCGTTCGGACTGCTATTTAATGGCAAAATTGCTTTCAATTTTTAAGGTTTTTAATTCAGATATGGCAATAAAGTAAAGTTTTTAATGATGTTTTTTGTAATTCAAAACCAGCTGAAGAAACGATAATTAAAATGTCAGGATAGCCAATTCTTATAGATTTATGATATTTTTTTATTGCAAGACGTAATTGGAAAAAAACATTATTGACATACGAATGCATATTTGGAAGTTATCCAAAAGAGTTCCGAAAGAGTACGATTAAAAATTGATTACTGACGAATTACCAAATAACTGCTTTTCGAAAGTATTTTGTAATGAAACGAAAAGTTTATACATGCATAAACATGAAGGTTTTTAAGTTTTTATTTATTGTTCTTGCATGATTGCTTGACTTTTTTACACAGTTTTTCATGGTATCGTTCAGTTTCTGCACACGTCTGCGATTTTTCCATGTTTTACTTAAAAGCTTGAAGTTTTATACTTCGTGGATATCTTCATTGTTCTGTTTGTGACAATGCAACACCAACAACATAACCAACTTGCATATACTACATGTATGGCGTAAGTATTATATACTGTATACATCGCACAGATTGCAGATTTTTACTAGGCCCACGTATACCCTCGAATGGCATTTGGTCATATTGTACATATAACTCTGTACATAGTCGAATATAGTTGTTTGATGGAGCGTTGTGGTTCTTCAGAAGAAACTGAAAACGGAAAATGCTTTATTCGAAATCGTTGGGGTGTGCATTTGAGGAATGACAACATGAGCCTCCTTTTAACTATTGTGTCGCCATGGACAGAATGGGGAGATTAACTGTACAAATGGATAAAAAGCAGAGAAAACCTAATCGGCTACTAACTGCCTTTCAATGCATCTAAAAGGAAAAATTAAATCCCCGGTTTTGTGATGGAAATCATTAATCTCAGATCATACGTGAAACGGACAGCTATTCTAAAGACCTCTACTTTTGAAGCACCGGGATCAATCTTTTTGTTTTAAATTCCAACATGGTGTCCTCAAAAATACACAGTGCGAGTTTACAATTAAGATTTAGAGTATGTACTTTTCATACACGCCTTATATCCTCATTCTTATTAATAATATTGGACGTTATGTGCTGGTTGCTTCATATAAAAATGAGTGGTGATCTCTTTTGAATTAAGAAATAAGCTTGTATAGTTGGCTTTATCTATATCAGATTCGGAAAAATAATGAGTTTCTTAAGACTGAAGCCATGCTTTTAAGTTAACACCTAATTTCGTTTCATTACTCGCTGTTGGTAGGCTTAAATTGACCTCCCCTACCCCCTTGCCACAAGGTGTCCATTTCAGTCTCCCCCCCTCTTGAGGACGTCCTTTTTGAATAGCTCCTTAAGACTCTTTTAAAACTAAGATTAAGAGACTTATGATTCAGAAAACTATCTTCAGACATAAGATAACTGTCTTTTTTGGCAATTCTGTCTTACGACAAATTAAGACCTAAGACACTTATTTTTTGATAAGATTACCCACTGTGCAGGACTGGAGTGCGCAACCTATTAGAGTTTGGTTAATTCGGTATGGAGTGCACATAGAAGAAGTTGCTTTAGATGGGACGTCCTGAGGGATATAAGATTTATGTACATTTAAATAAAAAAAATCTGTAAACTTACTTTTGGGACACACCATGCCAGTATAGTTTAGACATACTCATAAACGCAAACACTGTGTGTTATGAGTTTTGACGTTATATTTTTCTCTTCATGTTTTGTTTCTTTATTTCATTATTTTTTTTACAATATTTTTTATGAACCTTTCTATATCCAAATTTCGCAGTAGTACGAAATGCTGCTGTCTTTGTATAACATGGATGGTGTTCTCCTTTAATAAGTTACTCCACTATAAAGGCCCGGATGCAATAGTTACAGTAAAGCCCTTCATATTGATGAATTCAGAAATACAATAAACGCGGGCTTTTATAATGCTTATTTATGTCTGCAACTCGTATTATGTAAAATGATAAATTGTTTTCTTGTCTTATGAAGGCAGTGGTGTTGTACTTCATAATATACAAGTTCATAAAAATAAAAATATTCAGAAAAGGTGTTTAGCATACAATACTAGCGCCGCCTGCCTCGTGTGGGGGAGCCAAATAATACGAGAATGAACAGGCAGACCATGCCCACATATTTCAAGAGTAGCACGAGGGAATGTTTTTTCCAAAAAGGCATAAATGGGGATTGCAATATTTGAAAATATGGGAAGTGTGCATAAATATATAGCTGAGTTTCGCTTCACTAAACAGTTTGGTCACGTAAACGTCTTCTTCCAGGGACTGCGTTTTTATGCGATGCTGTTCTGCCGAACAATGGTCGTAATAAACAAAGCGTTATGATGCTTTTATTAAAAATTATATTTGAAATTCAGACTTATCAAGTTGTATTGCGGGCGATGGAGAAGACAATATGCATTCGCCTTTTCTTGTCTGGAATTCAGTGAGAAGATTGGTAAAATATAAAATCCCAATACTGTGTCTGGCAAGATATATTGTTGAATTTCTTGGAATTCTTCATGACAATGCAAGATAACAGAAGAGGTGCCAACAGAACAAAACGTTATAACAGCCTAAATGAGATGTGAAGGTATAATAATGATATCTGTTCACGTGCAGTATTTAGCTAAATTGACGAGATTTCTGTTCTGCTTTGTTAGTCCATAATTAAAACATTTTAAATATACACATGAGCAAGTGCTAATTCGCACTGTATTATTGATAAGGTAATTTTTTATATTTATTGCAGTGATGCATAATTAATTAGGGAACAAAATTTGTTCATCAAAGGTTCATGATTTGTTATTTTCATGTTAGCATCATTTAAATATTTAGCAGCTTGATGGTTGACATTTAGATATTCCTATATATGTAACAAGTTGATACATTGCTTATTGAAGGCTTTAGTATTTCTTAATTTTATTAAGAGGGATCACAGCCCTATCTTTTTCAATAGGTCGGGTTTGCGAAGATACTCACAGTTGAATGAGGGAGGTTTGGGTGGGGGAGAGAATTGTTTGGGGTGGCTTGATGGATCAGCAAGGGGCTCCGCTTGCCGTTTTTTACTTTGAAATGGTAGATTTTTAAAAAAACTAATATACAAGTTTGAAAAATGTCCGTTATTTTGCACATGCTGCCAGCAGGTGGCAGGATGAGATCGGCAAGTTGTGAGTGCAAAAATTCAAATAATAATTTAATTTCAAAAAATCTACTATTTTAAAATGAAAAATGACAAGCGAAGCCCCTTGCTGATTTATTAAGTTATTTTAAACAATTTTTATTTTTATTTAATCTTTTTTTGTTTGACTGTGAGTGTTGCAAATTTACCCAATTCAAAGGGACAGGGTTGTAATCCCCCTTAAGAAATTGAAATTAGTATTGCTTGCAAGTTTGGTTTTGTTAATAAGCCCTTTCCAAATTTGTATTTCCATTGGAAAATCTGCTAATCTAGGAATATCCCAGAATACAACTCAAGTATCTCGAAGGTATATCGTCTACAACCAATTATTATTTTCCAAGATCAGTTTAGGTTAGGCAATACAATTACAATATACAATTTCGTGGACGAAATGAGGTTTGGTTAAAGTGGACCTAAATCATTTCGACTAGTAGTATTTTGCAATACATCTAAAATGCATGTTTAATTTGAAAAGATTTTGCTCACCGACATGCGGTGTTTCACATGTTTTTATGGTTGCCATGGTGCTACTCAAAAAAAATTCCGTTGTTATGAAATATATTTCATCAAATTTGTTCTCTAGATTTCTGACTGGATCAACGTGTTCGGTGCTTTGGACCTCAGTTGGCTCGCAATGGAACAATGCCCAGACTTGCGCAGAATGACTCAGTCGCTCTGTTATTCTTCATTGTAGCTGCTTCCGGGGCCGGCCCCGGAAATCTGAGTGTCCGAAAGCCTCCCTCTGGATTTGGAGTGCCATTTCCGAAAGTGCTCTTCCAAACCCAAAACCGTCTCTCCACTTTCAATGGGCATTTTAGTCGGATTGAGTTATGAACGACGTTGCCGCTCGAATACAGACTTTATAGTATACTAGATGGTTTCGCTGGCAACAACTTAATATTCCTTTTCCTAATGACATTTAACCTAGTTTCAAATCGACCGGAAGGGCGCATGTGGCGGCCATCTTCTGCTGTCCATTGTCGTTGTCAAGTGTGACGACTACGTTAGAATGACACTCTTGGTGCAACTGGTTAGGCTTCAGAGAAGCGGGAATCATATGACAGTTACTTTAAATACAAGTGCTCAACATGTTATGAAGCTATGATAAAAATTGGCGCTTGACTGCCATTTTTGGAAACTGATTACGAATTTATTATTTATACAAGAAATTGTTCGAATGTTTTACGCATTCGATTATGGATTCTTCACAAGCTGATTTAATATAAGCTAAACGGGTTAGTTTAAAATTGTACTAAAATCTCAGTGGCGGGCAGTTTGTTTATAGGAAATCTTATATAAATTTTAGCTTTAAAAATCAATTTTCAAAGACATTGATATGTATTTGCAAAAGTTTCTTTTTGACTTTGGGACCGCCTTGAATTGTAAAAAAAAATCAAAAACAACCTGATTACATTTTTCAGTTGGTTCTGTTTTTATAAAATAGAGGCAATATATATATATTGCAGAACTTTGGCATACAATACATGTATTCCCCTTTGCTAAAATTACAGTCTTCAACAAACTATAGCATTGAACAGTTTTGGAGTACTGGAATCATGGATTTTACAGTTTTCTTTGGCTTATTCGTAACTACTGTGCATAATAGGTATGCTTTTCAGCAACTTACATACATATTTCATGACAAGCTTGTTTGACTTTGGTTTCCAATTTGATTGAATCAAGTAAGGTTTCCTCCATCTGCGTTGATTCTGATTTACTTGTATGAAATTTCATATATGGCTTTGGCATTGTATTACCATGTACTTGGTGTATTTGTCGATGAATTATTTATTGGTTTCTGCAGTTATAAATGTGTGAGGAAATGGATTTTTAGCAACAGTTTTTTCTCTATATTTTACCTTAGCAACCAATATTCCACCTGAAGTGTTTCTCATAACATATTGTAATTGGCATTAAATATTTGATGAAGAGAATCATATCTATATGCATTTATTAATGCTTTGCTTCTATTTTTAAAATTTGGAAATTAATGTAGATCAATGTTGTAAGCTATTCTAACGAAAACTGGATTTCAAGTTATGTAATTTTTAATGGATTTATTCAACTTTTGAAAGAATTTCTGTAAATTTACGAATTCAACTAAATAGGGTAGATAAAATGACTGCAACAAAGCTGAATATAAATTTCTTAGCCCATTTTCTAACACCTTGATTTAAAAAAGGTTATCATGAGAGCTGCTCTCAAGAAAGTGAGGAAAAAATTCAAGTTTTCTCATTTCATAAATTAATTAAGTAGGTTCTCTATCATGGAGTATTTTAATAACACAAGTGCTGCACGGTAAAGGGGATTAAGTTCTTTAGCTTCGTATGATTGATAGCTTTCTAATTCCAAATTCAGTATTCACATATCCCTACGCTTGCTTTGACGGCTTATATACATTAATTTGTTTGCATATGATTGAGGGAGTTCATAATAGAAACATTTCCGATGTGTTAACGAGGGATCCTCCTATTTTCTATTTTGTTATTAAAATCGCATAATGTGGCAACACTGAGGTTTACTAGGTTAATGACTCCAGCTGAATTGAGGATGGGAAAAATCTCATTGTACTCGGTATTCCACCCTTTTACACAGCATAATGATTTATAAAAAAAAATAAAAAATACATTATTTGTAATAAACGTTATGCAAACTATTACTTCGTCAAAACTTACGAAAGATTTGGACACTTGTTTTTTCCACATTATTTGGAACGTATAGATTACATGGTTCTCCTTTAAAACTAATGTAGCCTCAAACTGCTTCTTGTATGTTTTTCACAAAATAGTCTCCTTCACTAATTCAGGAGATTATGATAAGTTGGGTCCTTGAAAATGTAAGAAATGATCCTTAAAATTGTAAGAAATAATCCTTAAAAATGTAAACAATGATCCTTGTTATTTTTGAAAATATGAGAAATGATCCTTAGAATCCTTGAAAATGTTAGGAATGAGCCCCTTAAGCCTTAAAAATGAAAAGAACGAGCCTTGGAAGTTGTAATCCGTTACGATGTAAGGAATAAGCCTTGGAATTCTTGAAAATGTAAGGAATGAGCCTTGGAATCCTTGAAAATGTAAGGATTGATCCTTGGAATCTTTGAAATATTCGTAATTGTATTCCAGAAAATTTACTGGACATTCTGAAACAAGTTTTGAAAACTTTGCCGCGAAAAATAAAGTCAACAAAATCGTTAATTACAATTGAATAGTTAATTAACGCGCATGGCGTGTGCACTCAATTTTAAGTGGAAACTGAATCGGCATTACAATAGATTTCCTTGAAATTTTAATACGTAGGCGTGGCATATGGACGGTATCCTTGAATGCATTGTGCGATGGCCCACTTCAAGGGGCTGTAGTTTCCAAGTTTGTTCATAGTACGGTTATTTTCCTTCCACGGCCTGTACAAAAGGGTTGGTTGTTGTTTATGGCGATGTTAACAAGAAAACCCTTGGCGTGCGGGAATGAATGCATTCTCTCGCCACACAACATCAGCCATTTACTCCTTTCGTAATTGATTTAATTGATCACTGTCATGTTATGAATTAGTGGGTGGTGTCATTTGTTAAGAGGTACGTACAAACTTGTCTATAACATTGATTGGCTGCAATTTGGTTGAATGCATGTTTACTGTGACTTTTTAGCCCGATGCTTTTGCATGTGGTAGTAGAGGATTTTACTACTAGTGCAATGTAGATAAGAGAATAACATGTGTTGTTTCAACTGAATGAAGGGTTTGAAAATTTAAGAAAAATACATTAGTAAACGGATTCAGATTTCATAAATTGCTCTTTTTGACTTTCGATTTAAGGGTTTTTGTGACAGGTGTGTCCAAATTCCTGGCATTCGTTTTCCAGGTACATGTTACATATCAGGGTGTCCAATGGTCTCGAAAATCGGGAAATATGATGGAATTTTTTGTGACTGATATGTATGGAATTTCCTGTTCGCATCAGAAAAATCTGATATAAAAATTTGAAATTCTCTAGAAAAATGTCCAGACTCGTTGGAAAAAAAAGATTGCGATAATTGGTCATTGAAGGGATCCTTACAAATTTAAAGGATGAGTTTTCAAATATGCTTGAACTTTTTCCATCAAGTTTATTGGGCCCGCTGTGTGTGTTCGAAATTACAAATGAAAATGCTTGAGATAGATACAAACAATGGTAATTAAAAAGCCAGATTTAAAAAAAAAAGAATTTCACTTATGCAGAGGGATCAACGGATAATGGGGTAGGATGAGGAGGGAACAGAGTTAGAAATCCGATATTGTAAAGCAAGCTTGTTTTATGGTAGTACATTATTGACTACTGTTTCATCAGGCACATTTTTTTTTTATTGTCCTCGATTCATTCACCAACTTTTTCTGTTTCATTAGGGTTTATAGTTCTTGTTTTTTTTCTTTCTCTTCCAAATGAGAGATGCACTTTTTATGAAAACGACACATAACGCGTAATATCCCCTCTCATATCCGCTTTTCTAATTTTTTTCTTCATTTTTTTATTCATTGATGTCATACGAGCACAAGATAGACGTTATGGTCTATTAGAGCAAATGTCCCTATGCAGATCATCTGTTCTTTATGGGATATGAAATTCATGGGTGGATTTCCCCTCCCCATTTTAGATATTACTATCCCAGCGTCGAGCGTGGAAGTCTATGGGCGTCGATTTAGTAATATGTGGCTGCACGTTTGTGTGTGTATGTGGAAACGACAATGATAATAATAACGATAAGGTTGTTATCTTTTATAGCGATTGACGTTCCTATTACACTATTATACATGCGAGGCGCTCTCTTTATGCATACGGGAATGACATCTTTTTTAAATCCAATGCACTAAAAACCGCCTGGGCTTTTTAATTTCGGTAAAAAAAACCCATGTACGTATGAAGTCCATGGAAACTTAATGCTGAGTATATATATACACGTAGAAGTATAGGATGAAGTTTCACGGATATGACTATTGGTTTGCTTGAAGGGGTGCAAGAAAATGAGAGAGAATGATGCGTTCTCAAATTTAAATCTTATATACTTCTACGTGACAATGATGTTAAGAAGCAAAAAAATCTGGCATTTTTATTTAATATATTTTGCACGTTTGGTCCAAAAAATTGTTTCAGGAATTTCTTTAAAATTCAGTTTTTTAAAAGTTGCAACAAAAAAAGGAGTAATGTTATAATCATCTTTGTCGTTACACTAACAAACAACATGATAAATAAGCAACAGACAGCAACAGACAAAAACATGAACAGTTGAAAGATGAACATGGAAATAAAGATGTTGTTTACATTTTTAAAATTGCTCATACTTTATATTTTTAAACATATGATTTGTCAAGTTTGGCTGTTACATGTACATAAAGTTCGATGCATGTGTTGCATCTCATCAAAACTTGTCCTTGATCCGAACAATAATTTAACTTGGAAGTTGGAACCATTTTTGTAATTATGGTCAGCTAAAGCTGTTGATCCAGCATGGATATGTATATCCATGCTGGAACAACGTGCATAATTATTCCAAGATAATTTTAAATGTTTTACACTTGGAAGTCGTATAGAACAGAAGCTTTTCGATCCATGGGGGTTAATTGCAAACTAGATTCCATCATTATCAATAGTGATGTCCTCCATTCAAATTGAAACGAACTGAGTTAAGATTATATATGTGATTGAAAACATCGTGGTTTAAGGCATTTTTAGTTTAACCATCTCCTGCTTTAAACTGTGATTTATAAAGTGTACGCCTAAAAGCGTTCAAAATTCCTATAGCCTCAATTTCATTTAATTCCATTGTCGATTTTCCGAAATAATTTGCATGTACAATTAAATTTAAGCCTGGAATTGTAACAAATAACAGTTCGTGTCCGGGTGTAGTATAACGCGCAGCGTACATCCATGTGCCAAGCTAACCTGCACAATGGCAAAGCGCCCCATAATATCGGGGAATTGCACCAACGTTGGCTGCATTTCAACTAAATGTAAACACTGTCGCCCTGGGTGTTAGCCCCATAAAACCTGGTTGAATGTTTCCTGGAAATGTTCCTTTTCTCTGGTAATTGTAGCCACGAGGGGATTAGGCGATGCATTAATTAAGCACGGATATATTAGCGAATTGCGACCAGGCAGCCAGACCTTCGTCGTGTCCACTGCCGGAAATTTCCTTCCTGCATTTATGACTGAAGAATAAATAGCGACCCCCTCGACAGGGGGCGCCCACTGCCTTCCATTCAATCCGGCAGTGGCTTAAAAATCCACCATGATATCCACATTTTAATGTTGGCCCTCTAATACTTATTATCGATGACCCTGTCCCTATTCGAGCTATTGCAATGGACCCCTAGTGGGCGAAGCTTAAAGTAGTGGGGGCGAACAATCTTACTATTCGGACGCAGCTATTTTTGGATTCTATAGCCTGTTTGGGGATTAAAAGGAAACACTTGTTAGTACTGCGTACAGATGAAATAAACGTGTGGATAAACCATAATAGGTTTTAGACAGGAAACTTTCCGAACGAAACTAGTGTTCTTTTCAGTAATTCAATGAGAATATGGCTGTCCTATGGGCTTTCGACTTCGGATGTTAAGAAATGAAAAAGATTTTCACGAATCAATTTTTCTTGTTAAAAATCCTAGTAATATTGTCAAATGTACTAAAGGACTTGAAAGTGAAGCTATAACCAGTAGGACCTACTGTGACTCAAAGTGAAAACCATACACATGTGTATGCAGCTAATTATCTTAATTTAACGAAGAAAAATAACTTGGAATTAAATGATGATGTAATGTTTATTTACTTACATTTCAAGCAACAAATTAAAATTATCATTAAACAAAATTGAGAAAACAACAATAAATATTAAAACAAATCCATGTCAAATTGAAAACCATACAGTCAAAAGTTCATTATGTTGTAGAAATATTTGGAATAATTTGCATAGGGAAATTACTATAAATA
>JAQGAE010002406.1:0-17995 GCA_034696685.1 Julus scandinavius | reverse complement strand
AGGTTTGTCTTGAATGTTTGCATGTTTTATGTTTGCATGTTTTATGTTCAATGTTCAATGCAGTGGAGGAGCCCCTTTACAAGTTATATTAACGTGTGTATACGAACGTCTGATCAAAACGATAGATTTTTTGTCGTAGTGGTTGAACCTTCTATTTCCGAGAAACATAATTACCAAGTTCTGTTCTGAGAAGATCGTTTTTGTCTAATGAAATTTTAAATTAAGTTTTGAAAAATGAACATATTAGATGTCTCAAAAATTGATAGTGAATTTTACCGTGAGAAAATGAGTCATTACCTACTTGTGTTAATACTGGCTCGATACTCGCAAAGGCTGATTTCTGCATTTTCACACTGATAATTACATAAAAAATTCATTTATATTAAGCAGGGAGGAAAAGAAGGAAATTGCTTGTATAGTATTTAATTAAAACCGGTGAATTCATGGATCCAAACTATCATGCAATACTAATTTTGGTTTCGTCATAGTCGATGGTCTATTTATGAAAATGGCTTTAAATGTAATATTATCATTAATTTAATTCTTAAATATGCAGTATAGAACTATAGAGCGATCCCTCTTATCCTGCGGCTTAAGAAGGGTGCAAAAAATGAAATTGTCCCCAAACTTTTTTTGTGAAAGTCATAACATGAAAATACACCTGTGTATAAATTGCATAAATACACTTCTGTAATACGTTGAGCAAAAAGTATCGGCGACCACTTTTTCAGAAATTATTATTTTTTTAAATATTAGTTTGTTGTAATAAGCAATATTATATTAATTATAAATTAATTGTTTTTAGTATAAGTGTATTTTAATTATCAATGTTAATATTTTTGTATAAACTCTGGATTAACCGTCTCTCACCATTAACCAACCATCCAAACTTCCAGGACAGACAAGAGAAGTTTAGCGTTTTATGTCATTAATTTATATATAAACTAATGAATTTTACGTAACAAAGTAAGAATGGCCATTATTAGATAGTGTCAATAACAAATTTCTAATTATCTAGTTGATCAAACATGGTGACACCGCAAACAAGCTGTTATGTATACCAATAATCATCAGGAATTTATTTATATTAAACAGGGAAGATGAAAAAAATGCAAATATATCTAGGACACAACTTTTGTCTCGTGCTGCATCTGGTGCAGGTATTCAGAAAATGGAGGGTGTTCCACTTTGTTGACTGTATTGGTAACTTGCAAACTACTATTGTCTGCATTGAGTACATATTCCCAGAATGTAGTGATGACAATGACCTTGCGTTTTAGGAAGTAAAGGGTGGATTTTGTTCGAACGTAAAAGTAAAGTCGTTAACCGTTACCATACACCGTCGACATCCTGAAGACGAAGAAATTAACTTCTGAAAACGAAAACATGTTTGGCTTGTTTTAAATTAATGTTGCCATTAAATACCCGGCCGGCAACCTCCTTTAAAGGCAGAGTTCAATAACTATGAGATTAAACGTAAATTACGTTCGTGTATATATATAGCTGAGTGCTTATTCTCAAATTTTAGCAACCTTGTCTTAATGCCACATCGATCGTATTACAAAAGACAGTGTACAATGGTAACCTGACCATTCCATCATTTCTGGAATATCTAAGTTGACCTCCATGATCCATCCAAGCCAGAGGGATGAATATAGAAATTTGCAAAAGTGCTAAGTGTTAATGTTTTCCAGCATCCACAAACTAAACAGATTCTGTGTCAAGTCTTCCACGTATTATGTGTTTGTTGTTGTCAGAAACTCATAATATTTGACAACAGGGCATGCATCAGTTACGTTTCTATTTATTTATTCTTCCTTTGTTCCGTTACTCGTTTTGAATTGTTTATGCGCTTACTAATGTGCAATGTGCTGATAGGCGTATTGATGTGGTTATGCACATGCGAGGCTCACACATTCTGCATTGTTTATAATAAATTCCAGCAGCGCATCTGTTGGTCTGCTTTTACTACAGGCATGCATGACATGCACGTATGGGCATTAAATATTGATTAACGAGGTTTTTGCGAACTGTTAAAGGGACATTTCGGCGTGTGTCATAATTTCCCACGAGTTCATACAGAAGCTGTGAATCTGCCTGGAAACGATTTAACGATCTCTTGCAACGGTTTTTTCAAGCACCATTGCACAATAAGCCTGTTGTTGCTGATTCTCGTAAAGTGTAGAGTACGCGCTTGTATAGAAAACTGGTGACACGTCTTGATTATGTGGATGTTGTCTCTCTGGCTTTATGCATTATGCACATTTCTTTGAATGTGCCCATAGTGTGTTTCTTTAAAGATTCCAGAAATCAGAGCTTCCAGAAATAATAAAAAATAGGGGACACGAAACCTTTTTTTATATCCATTTTGATTATACTTACTCAGAACTATGGGATCCAGTAGCTTTGAAAGTCGGGAATTTTTGCTTGAAATTTCTGTTAAACATAGTTGAATTGTGTATTCTCCATCAAAATGTTAAACAGAGTAAAATCGTTAACCGTTAATTGGAAAAATCCGATATAAAACCAACTACAAAATTACATTTTTGCAAACTCTCTAGTGGATTTTTTTAAGCTATCTGGTACAAAATATTGTGGAATTGGTCGTGAGAGATTTTTTGGGATTTATAGGAATGGCCTTGAAATCTGCTTGAATTCGTTTCAGCAAATTTGGCAGATACTCTTGAAGTGACCATTTCTTCAGATCTTGCATTTTTCTATCAAATACCATTTCTCCTTAACAACTTATTTTAATGTCGTATCTAATTAGAATGTTACATCTATAAGTATGCTATTTATTATCAGAATAAAGGATTTTAGTAAAAGTACATTGAAGTTTTTAATTAAAAAAAAAATACAGGAATTTGTATATAATTTCTAACACACCGAAATGAATAGAAATGAAGTTTGGTTGTGCTGTCAGTCTGTAATGTTTTTCAACTAGTGTGACACATTAGACCCAATAATTGTGTGTGCCGCGAGCTGAAAAAGGTTTAAAATCACTGATCTATCGAATTGTGTTGTTTCGTTAAATTGTTTAATTTTTTGTTTAGATCCTTAGCATAAGTTTGCCTCAGGTTTAGCTGTGGTTACGTTTGATTGCTGGTTTGTAGCCACTTTATAAATTGCCACGTTTATATATACATTGTAAAATTAATGCGGAAATGCCAGAAGGCCACTGCATGCATAATTTCGCGTTCCTTGGCAATTTTAATGGATTTTGCATAACTTTGACGCATTATTTAACGAAAGGAGCGTCCCTTCAAATTGCCCCAAATGGGATATCAACATGCAAACTACCTGAGCAAAAATTACCAATGCATAATCTTTTCCCATAATAACTGAAATAGTCGGCAGATGCACGCAACCGAGATTATCGTTGGCCTTTTTTAAAAAATGGGCGTCTTATATAGAAAATACACAATTATACCTTTTCTTATCTTCCTGTAAGCCACTTTTTAGCTTTCCTTAGTTGGAACTGACCATACGGGTCATACGTTCACTTGATGGGAAATTTAGACTGTATGTATTTCATGATCTAAATCATTTGTAGAAATCAAGTTCAATCTCACTTGTAAGCTTATCTTAATGCAGTTTTTAATATATACAATATTTAACAATCCATCGCTGCGTGTGACTGTGGATGAAATAGAAAAGGAGGCCATTGACCTTATAACTCTGATGCCATTTTTATAATACATGTAGGGAAACTGTTTTCACGCATTTCATTAGTGTCAAATAGAATATTGAGATATTTTTTTTCCAACATTGAATCGTTATTACGAATTTCGATTTTATATAACCTTTAAGGAGTAGTTTTGACGATGGCTGTGTAATGGACCCAAGCATGGATAATCGATATTTTGCACGCCTTTGTTATAACGTGTTTTTTCTTCAACGTTTAGTCAGCGTTTTAAGACATATGCAAGCTTACTTTTGTATTTTCATCTTATTTGTAAATTACAATGGTAATGCATTGTGTGTGGATTGAGAGCATTTTGATGTAGTGTGTGAAAGAAACTGTTCCTCCCACTACGAAGCTCATTTTTTCTATCTAAAAATCCGAAATTTTCACAAAATGCATTTCATTTTTTTAGAGTTTAGTGAATCGGAAGAAAACGGCAAGAATATAGTTATTGGCGTGTGGGAAACCAGGAAATAGGAAAAAGAATTGTCGAAATTTAAATATGCAAACCTGTAATTTTCATTTTGCAATTTTTGGATTGCGTTATTGGTTTTATTGGAGCGCAAGCGTGACCATGCAATTTGGTTAATTTAAGGGATCTTTTGAAAATGTGTTTTCAAAATGACATCAAATCTTGCTCTTTATGTAAAATTATTCAAGCGTGTACTCGCTCAGTATGTAGGGTTAAAAATATCTCTGACATGTCCCTATATCCTTAGTCATTTTAGAACATTTTGGTGCAGTACACGCATTGAGATGTTTTTTTCGTCTGTCTGACTATACCCTATGTCACGAACCTAAGAAAAAATGCTAGACATAACAAATACTGTCAGTTCAACTTTACTTTTTGCAGAATACGTGTATGCGCAGAAATACTAAATTTGGAAACATATTTTGTTGACACCGATGATTGAAGAGTGTTTTGCTTTCGTTTTTTATTTTGAGCAACACGTTTTGCTTTAATCATAATTATCTTTCTTGTTCATAAGTATACCAATGAGGCACTGTATACTGTGTGTATGAAATGAATACGGGCACCCATTTTTTATGTAAGATAATATTTGCACTCCTTTCAAACTTTGGGGCCTTGATTTGGAGCAATGAGCACTATTGCAATATTCTGGATATATATATATATATATACTCCAGATATCACGACATAGAAAAAGTTATTTAGGGGAGAGCATGGATGGAAGTTCCATGGCAAAATTTCCTCTACTTTCACAAACTAACTTCTTACTTCTGGTAAATAAATAACAGATTTCTGCTTTTCAGGACATGCCAACAGTGTGACCAGATGTTTGTCGCCTAGTGGGATTGATTATTCCATTGGCAGTTCATTGTAGACGGTTCTTGACAACATTCTTTTAGCCTAAACAGTATTCCAATACCAATACCCATTTTATATGCAAAATAATATTTTTACACCTTTAAAATTGTGGGGAGGGGGAGGTCTTGATTTTGACCAATGAGCGGTAGTGCAGCATTCTGTAAATAATATATGGGGGTGAAATTGGCCAAATTTCCTCCACTTTAACAGACAACTTCTTGTTTTAGGAAAATAAATACCAGACTTCTGCTTTTCAGGGCATGCCAACAGTGACCAGATAATTGTCTCTGAGTGGACAATCATTGGTCATTTCCGTATAAGTTCGAAGTGTTGACTACCATTGTTTTTTAAACTGCGTTCTAATGCATCATCCTTGTTGTTTTTAATTCTCTTCAGGTTTCAAACCATGTGAAATATGGTGCTGTTAGCCATAAACCGCCACCTTCTCCCTCGCCATCTACTCCACCATGCCGACGCATGAGTGCTTGAACCATGGACTCTAGTCGCTACATCGTCCAAGTGTTTGTGGGGGCCCTCAGCCCCCAATATGAGGCCTTGTCAATCGAAGCCAGCAAGCAGACCACGTCTGAAGAGATTGTGGCCTGCATCTGCGAACGGCTGAAGCTCCGGCAACCGGACAACTTCGAACTGGCCGAGGTCATAGGTAATTCTGGCGGCCAGGAGTGCAAGGAACGCCGGCTGGGCAGCATGGAGAAGCCCGTGGCCGTCCAGATGCTCTGGCCAAAGTACCTGCCGTCTTCCACCGTGGTCAAGGCATCGCCCTATGGCGGCGGCAACTGCAGCGTCACGGCCGCAGCCGGCGAGTTCCAGTCCCCGGAGTACAGGTTCTGTCTGAGGGAAAAGTTTACGGAATCGTCCAGCGAGGCCGGGCTCTGGCTTGAAGGCACCGATCCCCAGCTCATCCGGGATTACTTCTTCAGGTTTCTGTACCAGCCCAAGGACAAGGAATATCCGGATCTGTGCCAGCTGCCCGATCTCAACGAGACGTCCCTTCTGGAGAACCTGCAAGCCCGCTTCCATAATGGTCACATCTACACCTATGTCGGGTCCATACTCATAGCCCTGAACCCCTTCAAGTTCTACCCCATCTACAACCCGAAGTATGTCAATCTGTACCAAAACAGGCGCCTGGGGGAGCTGCCCCCCCACATCTTCGCGGTGGCGGACGCTGCCTACCATACCATGCTACGGGAGAAGAAGAACCAGTGCATCGTCATTTCCGGCGAAAGTGGTTCGGGGAAGACTGAAAGCACCAATCTTTTGCTGCATCACCTGACGGCTTTGAGCCAGAAAGGAACCTATGGAAGTGGAGTGGAACAAACGATACTCAGTGCTGGGCCAGTCTTGGAGGTAAGTTCCCTAATTTGCCTTGGCTTTATTCGAGAGCATGTAAGCGTGCAAAACGTGTGTGGTTCTACCCCCGATTTGTGGTAGTCTAGTATGCGGCGTTGCGATCTTTTGTTAATCTGACATATTTTTATCTCAATGTCTGCTTTTTCTGGAGAAAGTTAACCCAAATTTGGTTGACTTGGTTTTCAAAGCATGTATATATAATTAAAACTGGGCTTGGCAAAGTGTTAGTCATAAGTTTCTCGAACAGCTTGTAAAATGCTATTTTTGCATATTGTGCAAATACAGGGTAATATGCGTGAAATGAATCCAAAGCTCCAACTAATGGCATTGGAGCGAAACCTTCAAAATGTGTGTGGAAAAGTGAACCAACCAACTTTTTTAAGTTTTAATACAGGGACACTGAGACCCCATAAATTTTGTACTCGTACAGTTTGTGCATTTATCGTAAAATACACTTAACTTGTGGACAATAGAAGAGCTGCTTAATTCTAATACGCATGCAGATAGACCATCTGCCCAAATGAAAAGTTGGTTTTGTTTGAATACCCCTCTCCTATAGTCTCAGTTGAAACTTTTGCTAGATTAGATATGTAGTTTAAATTGAAGGCTATGGTGACACGGAATATATCCAAGATCTCCAGATTGGAGTCCAGAGGCTGCATCTTGCAAGACTCACAGGACCAATATTTAATTATATTAAACTTTTTGCTACATTTGAAGAAAAAAATGTATTTGGGACCATGCCTGTACAATACAATTCGTACAAGCTTCATAGGCAAGTTATCAACGGACGTGAAGTTAAGCATTTCAAAGTTCTCAAAGACTAAAATGTCATAAATACTTAAAACCAAATAAAATTTATGGCGATCCTTATGTTTGTTATTTGTTATCGAGTGATATGAAGGGCAAGTGCAAATGTGCACGAGTATTGTGGCTTATCTTTTATTTTAAATGCCAACCAGACCAAGGTCTTCTTGTCAAGTGTACTTGGCCTGGGTATGCATTGCCAGTTACAACAAGTATAACAAGATTATTTTTAAAGTTAGTTTTTATCGTTAAGGCTGTCATCACGTAATTATTCATGCTAACACGAAGTGCACTTTATACTCTTGAAAAACTTGCATTTAACTGCGGATGACTTGAACTTGCCGATCATTGTTAATGCTGATGCACACATTGATAAACACAGTGTAGGGTACATGTATAGTGAAGGGAGAATAGACGATTGTATCCACGTGGGAGAGGCGTTTTTTTAGTTCTCTCCAGTCCCTTGATGATTGACTTGTCCTACAGGGGGTGTTTCTAAAGTTGCCCATGTGACGAGTACTTGTTGATACAGAGTTAATGGCATTGATTTCGTAACACCTTGTACTATGGTGCAAATGTGTTATTGTTGACTAATTTGATTTCCTGTGTTGTTTATTACCATGTATTAACTCTTGCACAGATACTCTCATGGACGACAATCTTGAAAGCAAAATTATAGACTACATATATATATATACAATATAACTGCAATAAAAGTATTGTTATTAAGCTGTAATGAAAAACAAAATCGGGTATTTAACTGATCCTACTATCTAAAGAGGTCTCAGAAACAGCCTTTTTCGATTTTTGTTGACTGGCTCATATCTGGTTTTTTTAATAGAATTTTGTCAATTTTTATTATATTCCATGAATTACGTAATGGTACAACCTTTCATCAACTACAGGTTTACCCCAGGCCTGGAAGACTTGGAATTGTCGGGAAAATTTTAAAGACATGGAATAGCCAGGGGAATTCCATGCGTAAACATTACCATTTGCTTTAACATAGTATGTACATTTATTAGTTAACACAAATGCCAATCCTGTAACTATAAAAATGGGAATTCTGAGAGAACCCTGAACTACATGTATGAACAATGTATACTAGACATGGATGAATGTAAATATGTATACGTGGTGTATATATGGAAATTAGCCTATGTATCGAGTAATTGATTTAAGCAATGTCAATGTGCATGCTTATAAACACGTTATTCTTTAATTTTGTCAATTTGCAATGCCTTTTTTTCTGGCGCCCCTATGTTGATATATGGCTAGTATAAAATCGAGACGTACATAGTATAAATGCAAGCGGAACGCCTGCTTATCAATTTGAATGCAAAAAAATTAGCAAAACTACAGAAGGTTAGCCTAGCTGGAGGTCTATGTGGAAATTTAACCTCCGTTTATGATTTGCGATATTTCCTGAGTTTAGCCTAAACACGTTGTAGCATGACGTGAATTAAGAAAAGGAAGTTAGATCGGTTTTGCACTTTCCAATCTTTTCCCCCTTACCATGCGTTGTAATAATTTTGTGGACCTACCCTAAAATACCGATTAAATCAAAATTACTGCTTGCATTGTAGATACAGGTTGCTACGCATTTTACCAACGTTTTTATCCTGGATTTCCCTCGCCATCAACTTGCCTACTGTTGCAGTTTATGATTCACGTGATGAATTAAAATGTGCAAAAATTCTTCCAGCCGGTTTTTCATGAAATCAAACAGGATGCCAAACAAATGTATAACTGTTGATATTTGCTATTATTAGATATTGAATATCAGATAACTTTCTGTGTGAATAGAGTTTTTGATGTTGCGTGTCTAAAGCACATTGAAAAAGGAGTTGATACATGAAATAAACCGACGTGTGGCTCGCCATTTTCAGGTTTTAAATTTCCTGGTACTGGTTGAGGTCAATGCATTATGCACTTATGATAACCAATGATAAATAGCTGTATAATGTATGCGATAGTGGAACATTATACGAACATAATTTCCTATCACCGTGACACAGTGGGCATCTAATTTTAAATATTTGCATATGTGCGGTAAGACGTTGAGTGGTTACATGATTGCCAGTATACTAACAGTAATTTATTTTTGACGCACAACTACGTCTTTGTTTAGGGTATTTACCACTTATTTGGGTGTAAGATCAGCAGCGGCGGTGAAACGTAAGTGTAACAGCTAACGGCGGTGAAACGGAATTAAGTGTAACGGCTAACGGCTGTGAATCTGCTTACGCGACAGGGTAACGGCTTGCGAGAACTTTTGTTAAATCTTTAGTCCTTCTTTAACAATATCTGTAACTGTTCAATGTTAAACTTTATTTGCAAATTTTATTGAAGAATTCTGGAATTTGAGATCCGCCATCTTGAAAAGGAATATTAAAACAAATTGTTCGTTATTTAGCATTAAGCAATTGCTTTCTTTGGAAGGGAAATAAGTTTAGTTAGCTTTTCGTTTAATTCCTACCCGGTAAGTATCAACACTAATGTAGGAAACCATTTAAGTTGGCATATTTTGTCTTAAATCGAGTCTAGACTGACTGCATTTAGTTCCTGAATCTTTCCAAGTGTGTTTTTTTTAAAAAAAATTATTAAATGAAAACTCAACAAAAGGCAATTCCATTTGGCTGGTTTTGCAAGACTTGATCTGCTGGTCCTTCATATTTTCGTGCGAGAAAAAAACAGTAAAAGTAAACATTGTGAAAAACAAGTACAAAAACAATCCCCCAGTTGGCAAAATGGCGTCGTCTTAGGAAACGTGTTTCTTTTTAAATAATAAAAAGGGTTAAAAAAATCTGAAACGATTCTCCATGCCTAGTTGACCGAGGAAATGGTTTACCTGTAACCTTCGAAAGAAAAAAAAAAGCAAACTCGAAGCAACCAACTATGTATTTATTGTCTTGCCATGCATGAAAAGCAATCTGCATGAGTGTTTTTTAATACTTAACCTGCATCGTGCTGGTGTACATGACAATTTAACGATTCTCAAAGGTCGATCTAACAAAAAAAAATTAAAAAGAAAACATAAAATTCGTATCTATAGGCAAAAAATAGCCTGCAGATATTTTCTCCCAGGGAATCTGTAACCGAATGAAATTATTCTATTTAAAATTCTGTAAAATAAATGTGCTCCTTTTTAAATTATGCAGTTAATTTTACCTGATGAAATCCTCGATGGGTAATTCAGTGTTAATGCAGTTCAGCAATAGGACCACGATCTTTAACCCCATTACCAAACACTGTTGTATATTTCAACAGATGCTACAATTGTTTTTCAAGTATTTCGTCCTATTTCATTAAATTTCTGCTAAAATACCATTACTTTTTGATATACCACACGATATTTTAAAAAGCAACGAAAATTTGCCCTTTATGTCACTATAATGGGGTTTGATTATACCATCAGGTTGGTTTATTTCCATACCTTATATTTATCGTGGAAAGAACGATTTTCTGCAGGAATTTCGTTTCATATTTTATGAAATTTTTCCCAAAGATATGGTTAATTTCTGATACATCGCACTAGAATTCATAATGGGGTATGATTATATACCATTGTGGAAATAACGACTTTTTACTGGAATTTGGTTCTATATTTCATGAAATTTTTACCAAGATATCATTAATTTCTGATACACTGCACAAGAATTTTTAAAGCTACGAAAATTTGCCCTATATCATTATAATGGGGTTTGATTATACCATCATTTTGGTCCATTTTTTACCTTATATTTATCGTGGAAATAACGATTTTTTTTACTGGAATTTGGTTCTATGTTTCATGAAATGTTTCCCAAGATATTAATTCTCGTATACCGAACGAGAATTTATAAAGCTACGAAAATTTATTTGCCCTTTATATCTCTATAATGGGGTTTGGTTAAGTCATCAGGTTGGTCCATTACCGTTCAATCTTGTGTATTGTCACGGAATTGTTTTGAAGTCATTGGATACAATGTCATCAACAGTATCATTTCCTAGTGCATGGAAAGCATTATCTTATTTTCCATTCCATTAAGTGTAAACACAAGACGTCAACATTTTGGCATTGTCGTATGAGCAAAATAAACATGCCAATGAAAAACTGCACCATATACCAGGGATTGTTAACTTTTTTTTTTTTAAATTCCATTTTTTATTTTTTTTCTAATCTTGCTGTTAAATTCTGAAAAAGGTCCCAAGTAAACACTCATAAATTTAGCTTTATTTGAAGAATGCAATAGTGTATAGTAGTAGCTGATCTGCAGTGCCAACACTACAAATTCTTATCGTAGGTGCCATATAAAATGTTCACGACACCGCCATGTACAGTATATGAAATTGCTTCTGTGTAGGTGAATGCACTCATACATAGACCTTAAGTGCACATCGGTTTTAATCTGTTATAGCACGTTGTCAGTACCCTTAGATTAAGCTAAGCTCACAATTAATAGACCCTAGTGTAAGTGTAATAAATGTCTTCCTTCCGAAATTTATAACTTCAGCTTGGGGTAAATTAGTGGCAGTTTTTTTTAGTTTACTTTATATGTGAATTGCATTTTTTTTTTTTTTTTGCTCGTGTGCTGGCGTCATAATCACTACCGATGGCATTTTTACTTTGCCAATTTTTTTGGTTGAATTTGCTTCTCACTCCTTCTCTATTTCCCCCCACATTGCCATTCCAGGGCAGTTGGTTTTTCTGGCAAACTTTTGGATTCGTTTTGGGAGGACCAATTTTGGATGTATAAAAGGGCAAACCGTCTTAAATTTGAAAATGAAAACTTGTTTTTCTGCCAAACCTTGGTTGGATGCTTCGTTTTTTCGTGTCCCCGTGTGACTTATGCACATATATATATAAACATTCCTTATGCAGGCTTAAGCTACCTCGCCGTTTACCTTCTTTGGAAGGTACAGTCTTGTTACTATATAGAAAATACCATGTTTGTTGGAATCTTGCAGGAGTTTGTAGGAAGCTACAGCATGTCGTCATGCATACTTTTAGTTTATGAGAATCTAGACTATAGTGTTTTACAAATTTGTTTCAATTCACGGCACACAAAATGTTTCAGGTTTTCTTTGTTTTCTTAATGAAAAATCGGAATAAAATAGAATAGATTAAAATGGAATTCTTCTCCTATTAAATCGGAAATACCTATGATTCTTTTTTGTCTACTAGCTCATTGGTTTGGTCTCAATCAACCGTTAAATTTTCATCCATTTACATAAGACATTAAAGCCCTTTAAAAACTGGGTGACAGTTTTCTTAAAATCACTGTCACAAAGGTTGTCATTTAAGATCAGTTTAAAACCGTTGCTTTAAACTCCATTTTTGATGGATTTTACGTATGCCAATAACTTAATCGAACGTTAAAATTGTCATCAATTTATCAGACTAGAATTAGCTTTAAAAGAAGTGAACGAAAATTTCCATTTTAGGAGAATTTGTGCACTGTCACGAGGGTTCATTTCATGGCTTTAACCCTAAGTTTTAACCCCTTGCTGGTTAAACTAGTTACCATTTTTGGTGGATTATACCAATTCCAATTAAATCTCTCCATGAGGTGCATTAATCGCAATGAAACGGATTATCAGTTGTATCAAAAACACTGTTTAATTATGAATAGTTTTCATATGAAACTGTGAACTAATAGCAATGATCAAATTTAGGATGCGATACGTTATTGTCTTTGCAACCTTAATGGTTGCTTAACAACAGGCTTTGATAATATTTTAAAGCTCTGACGAAATTTGTCTGTTTACGTTATTTGAATGACGTCCACAACTTAACGTATGCACGTAGAGATGCAATTGAACTCATGTTTAAGGAAATATCGATTTATCCGAGTTGTATTTATAAGAATTTCAAGTAAACGCATTGCACACTTGTGTTTTAAAGGTGCTCATGCTTTCCATAATGTTTTAAGGAGAATTAGCGATCTGATTTTAACAAATGTATTTTGTGGGATGTTGTGCAGCCATCCATAAAAATGTTACGCTTATCGATTTTTACGAATTTTATTCAAATAAATAATAACACCTGATTAAATTAAAATTCAATTCACGCATGGTACTTCGTTGTGATCTGTACAGCTTGTTTGGTGTTATTGGCAATATGCTCATGTAGGTTGATGTATGTATGTATTGTATGTTTGTTATTCTGCCCTGGTGTAGAAAAAACACAAAAACTACAGTACAACCTGTGCAAAGCGAGATTTATATACATGACAAGACAATAGCGGTGACTTTCACTGTTTATGCACCAATCATGGGCCATAAGGCGCAATGCTGAAAGTTGCCACACCCAAGCATTTACAGCATGTTTTTGGCATTACGCATAAGTAATTACTGTTATTTTCAATTTCCAAGATCAAGGTTTCGTTCTGTTTCATATCCACCTTCCCATAATGCATTGTTTTGATATGGCTATTGAATACTCGTTTATGCATCGCATATATTTGCACATTGATTACACTTGTAATGTGGAGTTATTACAGAAAAAACAAGGACAATATCATTATCGAGATTACATCTATTTTTTATTAAATATGGCTTTTGCGTTTCTGGAAGGGAGATTAATTAAGCTAGGTGGGCTACGTGCAAGTCCTTGGTGTTACACAAAGAAATTGCACGTGCATATACAATCATTTTTTCTTTCTTCCTTTTCCTTAATTATTGACGAGGTTTTCGTGCGCAACAACGTATACCACTGTCAAATTGTTAAAGCCCGCCTTTAAACCTAATCCTTATAAATGAAAAAACACCGATGGGGGCCGTTTTATGAAAAGATTTTGTAAGCCGTTGCACCGCTACGTAAGCCGCGGCCGGTAGCCGTTACACTTCCGTTACTGGATTTAACAAAGACGTTGTCCTACGTCAACGTTTTAAACTGGAATTATCTGTCTTGGCAATGTTCTTTTATTGATTTAAGTCTGAAAATGTTATTTGGTCGACAACAACCAAATATGGAGCCTTTTTGCCGACATACAGCACACAATAGACATTATTGTTTGAATTTTCTTTGATAAACTACATATGGACTCCTTTCACTGGCATAAAATTAGGGTCAAACTCAGCGGGTTCGGGGTTTGCACTCAATGCCTTATGAGAAAATGACTGAAAACGCCCAAATTAGCATTTATTATCCCAATTTATGTGCTGTGCACTTGTTACTGTTTTGCATTTTTTAACAGTTATGGCATTGTAGTAGGTGGAGGGCTTCGGTATAATTGAATACCTATGGGTTGAAAGGGTACGAAATTTATAATTTAAAGGCCTACAAACTCAGTTGGTTATATAAATAGGGTGAGGATATTTTCGATTATTTTTTTTCTTCCTAATTCAGCTGTTGCCCATGCTGTGCTTTGCTTTGGCATAACGTGGATGGTTTATGTGGGAGAGTTTGTTTTTAGTTTTTACGGTATACATCCAACTTTGGGGAGGACGATACTTTATTAAAAACAACTGCGCAGGGGAGGATCGTCCGTGATATATTATTAGAGGATGTGGCTGACCCCAGCTTTTCCTCCTTGACCCCAGGAGAGAACTTCGTTGGAAATTTGGGCATGCAACCGGGTAAGGTTGAAGCTGCTGTGTTTAAAAAAGGCGAATGCCAAACATATAGGCAGAGTTAAGGGTGGCTAAAAACTATCCAAATAACTACATTTTGGTAGCGTATTATTAAAAATGTGTTCATCTGTTCGTGTCTGTGCTGACGCGTGTCAAATACCACCCATTTGTGATGAAAGTCATTCCGCCATGTTGCTTTTCAGGCAACTAACCACCATAGCCTGCGTCTTTGGCATTTGTAATTTTCAAATTGACTGTGGTTATATAAAGTTCCTTTACCGAATTATTTGATCAACGGCCTGAATGTATGTAATTTCTAGTAGCGTTATTCTTTTTTGGGCGTTTTATGAGGAACTCTTTGGGATCCATCAGTGCAGTAAGTGAGGAATTTTAAAAACAGAAGGAACTTGTAAAACATGATAAGCACGATCATATTGGGACATTCAAAGGTTTAATATTGATATAAGGGACAAAGAACTTCTCACGATATTTCCTGTTGATCACGTGAAATACAATTTTTTTGGGAGGCATAAAACTGATGGCGCCACCTGTTAGCTTCCAATATCATCCCTCGATGGACGAATCAACAGAAGTTAATAAGATGATCTGTTGGATATTATACTAAATAAAAGTTGGGAGAAATGGCCTCGAGGCGCCACCTGTCTTAATTGAAATGGGGGAAGTTGCCTTTTTAATTTGTGGTGTCATTTCCGATTAACTCCTACGTATATTTGACGATATTAGCATAACTATGTCCGCATATTTTTTATGGATGTGATAAGAAATTTAATGAACTAAATCGTTTAAGATGAGTTGTTTGTGGACAACTTGAAGGATCTTCACTAGAGACGCAGTGTCCATACTTTGACATTGTTATTCTTGTGTGTTTTTATGGTGGTGCTATCAACCTTCATAAGAACCATTAGGGAGAAAATTTGAAAAATGTGATCACTGATTTACACTCACATTTTTATTTCGTTTTACAAAACCTTGTATTGCATTCCTGATAATGGGACATGTCAAGGAGCAAGATCCTGTTATCATTGACTGTAGATTAAGGGGTTTATACATATGATTTGGTTCTTGGTCATCAGTGGTCCCATTTATCCGGTATGTAGTAATAAGAATTTAAAATAATTGTATTTTGTATAATGATTTTACCTAGTTTTTGTTTAGGTGAATTTTATGCAAGAACGGAACGTGTAGAAAAATAATTCAAAATTATTCAGATGTTCGTTTTTTTTGTTTGTTTTCATTATCCTGAATTTTAAACTTGTATATTTCTGATTGCAGATATTTCACACTCTTTAACTTCTTATTAAAGTTATTAGAGCGCAAATGAACCGCAATAAAATAGTAAATTGGTAACTCATGTAAACCAGGTAGGGTCACGTGGTTTGCCAATAACAACTTCATGCACGCATACACTCAATTTTGCAATGCAAATGTCATTGTATGCATATATACTTTCACCAAACACGTGTTCGGGCTCAACAAAATAATAATAATCTTGATATGGCATTGTGTTTCTGTCTGAAAAAGGACGATTTTTCTTTCATTTCAAGGTTTTGCTCCAGTATTATTTCATCACGCTTTGTGCACAGAAAAGAAGGCCTCCAGGCTTGAAAGTCCCGCAGGTGGCTTTTAATAATTGCTACATATTTTCAAATAAAGTTGTCAGCGTAAACGTGTGTTTAAATGACTTAAAACTAGATCTAATAATTTATGAGCCAGCCGGTTTAATTTCAACATCCAGATCACCTTTGAGGCCATTTTGTTTTTGGTGTACTGGCAAAAACAAGTGTGGGTGGTGAATGATGCAAGATGAGCTGAACCAACTTTAGCAATGCATGCAGGACGAGCTTGTCTTGACTTGGAAGACCAATTTCACACAACACTGGCAGAAATGATTGCATCTGGGGCTATTAAATCTCTTAAATTCCGGATGCACACCTTGCACAACCATTTGTTTCTGTCTCCATGGATCATCTTTCAGATAGAGGCAAAATAAGCGTGCACTTTGTAAGTTGCACAACAAGTCCTGTTAGACGAGTAACTGATAACAAGAGTACTTAAGGCAGGATCCCTGGCATTGGCCATTCACTTCTTTGCCTTTTGGTAATAATTTACTTTTTGAATAAAATAATTGTTGCGCTGTAATATGTATGCCCTTGGATATGGTGGGAGATAATTTGCTAGTTTATAGGACATTGCCTCTCTTGGTCAATTAAAAAGATTGGCTCTTGTGTTAAGGTTAATACTAGCAGCGGTATATCAGTGCACAAGAACTTTAGAACCCAGTGTTAGGAGAGTGTGCCATCTTGAAACAATGGCTGTTCTATAGTAGAATATTGGCATTGTATGTAGCCTGGCCTATAATGAATAGTACTACTGAAATTCATTAGATTTACCGGATGTGAATGTGGAACTGATTTTTCTCGAATTACTGGGAAATCAGTTTCTCGCGCAGGCTCATATATTCCGGCTAAAACAAACAACCTCTCGCGTGATGATACATCAAGCAGAAAAATTGTAAAAAAAAATAATTCTTTATGTCGAAATATGGGTTCATATTTCTTAAGGAATGATATTTTGTCTTACATTTAACCACACCGAAAATATTTCAGTAATAAACTTTCACTTTTCTGGAATGCCTTACTTTCAGATAAAGGGTGTGGCCACGTTGTGGATTAAATGCTTGACTAAATTCAGAGTCCCCGTTGAAATCACCTGGATAGATTAGTTTTTTAGGATGTTAGTCTAAAATTTAATCCACGTCGTGATCACACCTATTATATAAACCCATTTCGCATAACATAACCGTGAACCTCATTCAGAAATCTAGAAAAAATTTCTAGGCTGTTTATATCGAGTTGTTTTCTCTTGGATTCAAATGAGATGTTACAATTAATAAAATGCAAGTTTGGTGAAATTCATTAATCGGCTATCTGACGAGTAGCGCGCCCAAAATTCACCACGTTCGTGGTTTGCGACTTTCGTGCACGAGTGTATATTTCGTGCTATTGGATTCCTGATTCCGTTGTTTTGGGGAAGTCGCCGGGTCCCCTATAGCTTTCATTTCATCGAGAGGTCGATGAACTTTTTTTTTTGTTGAACGAGCGGTTCAGTCGTGCGTAAAGTTCGGCAGCCATAGGAAAAACTCGACAATAGAGAGATTTAGCAAGAAAAATCACCGTTACCGTTGACGTCATTATTTCCAAACGCACATGGGCATAGTAACG
>JAQGAE010002405.1:0-17997 GCA_034696685.1 Julus scandinavius | reverse complement strand
TAACTCGTGGTTTTATATAACCTCAGGTTAGCTAACCTTTTATTTAACCTTTGTTGGTGCAACCGGCCCTAAATGACTAAAATACAAGTATTATGAAAGTCAAGACCAACCATCCAACGATCGACATTAAGAGATTTTCTGGGCTTCATGGACTTTAAAAAAAAAATCAAAAAAATCCCACATAGTATATTGGCAAAGATACACCGTATGTATGTGCTGAGCAAAAGCTTTTTCGCAACTCCCATTTTGTATTAAATAAAAAATTAACCCATCGAAACACCGCACATTGCGTGAAGCCCACCTAATTTATATTGAGTTTTTTTTTCCAATCTAGGCCGACTCTCCGAGGAATCTATACCATTCGCATAAAATCCAAAACCTAAAAGGCAGGAACCCGAGAGAATTCCTCAGGCAAAGATTTTCTTATGAAAATGATATAAAATTCAGTCACGCAACATCACACCTAATGCCTTTCCAAATATATACTCTTCGAAGTACAAAAGAGCCTATAGACGAATTGATAATAATCCCAAGCTTTATTTGAAATTTAAGATTATTTTGCATTTTCCTCTTTACCGAGTCACGCGTACAAGATTTTAGCCAGGAGGCGTTTACGTAAAAGTCCAAATGCAAAAAGACAACAAGCGAATTAGGCATAGGAGCAGAAACGAAGTTTACACACTTCAGATTTGCATCGATAATGCCGGGTAATTCAAATATCAAATAGATGCCAAACCAAAAATTCAATTTGGTTATAAAGTGTGCGAGTCTTTTTTAAGCGTGTCAAACTATATAAGAAATAGCCAAAGAAGCGATAGATATGATATCGTAATGATGCATTTATAGAAAATAGTGTTTCTTGGGAATTTAAGATGCGATTCGTATTGTGATGCTCTTTGTACCATATCTATGTATATGTCTTAGCAAATATTTCATGAAATTAAAATCATTTTCTTGAAACAAGAGCAGGACGAGCTGATGTTTATCAAAAGTAAGTTGTCTTAAGTTAAAAATCTATTCAAAATGGCATATTACCAATAAATAGACTGTGTATATATTTACTTAACCCACACATTCTTATAGTTGAATAAACTTTTCTTTTTGTTGCACTCTATATTCTGTATTCATCGATGATATCGAGCAAATTAGTGGGGAAGTTTGAATAAGACGAGCCTTGGTTCTTTCAACTTTACAATAAATGTAAAGACGTTCTTTGAGATCTTATATATTCTTTCTTGTATACGTTATTTACTTATAAAGATCTTTATACACGGTGTAGTTATTATCAACAATTTTCAAAAACATGAAACTCATCTTTTCCATGTCACCTGATTTATGTCAAATCAAAATGCTGTTTTTTAAATGCAATTTGAAAGTTAAGAAATATTTTTCTGAAAATGATACCTTGGCAGGCACTCTCGCCTATATGTATTGTTATAAATATTTATAGTCATGCTATATATATGACAGCTACTATATGTATATACGTTAGGAGAAACGCATGAATATTCAGAAATTCGAGATGGGTTTTGAAATTGGAATGTCACTTTAGGAATTGAAATTGACAAATGCTATGTTTCTGGCATCATCAAAACGCATTCGCACAACTGACAGTAATCAACGTCCTTTCCAACGTTAAAAATAAAATTTACATGCTTCAAACTTCTGGAACCTGCTATCTGTAGGGAAAATTGGGTGGGGAAAAGAGTATCTACAATATCGCATTGAAGCCATACATAAACACGAGTCTTTCAATACAAAATAGGATCATTATGGATAATAAAGTTATACTTCACATAATGCTGCAAAAATCTTTGGTAATTTCTGCAATTAATGAAATTTCCTAAATCTACCTTAGTATTTCTCTAATTTATCGCTTTATTGGTTGGTCACACCGACAACATTTTAAGGTTGAAGGTAAAACTCTAGCTATTCGGGGATTAAGAACACATTTTAATATATATACTACATATATCATTGGAAATTGAGCTAGAAGACCTATTTTATTGGCGAAGTAAACTTCAAAGAGATCCATGCAACCGTCTATTAATGTTGCAACCATCATAATCTCAATGTTTAGACTCTTAGAGCTCTTATTAGATTTCAGTGAACGTGATGCTCGGCCATTAACGCTGCCATCATTTCACATGTGGATCCTGAGTAGGGCATATAGACGCAAACACTATAACCATAAAAGAAAATTTATTTAATGGAACATTAATGGGAGGTACTTATCGAGTGAAACTTAATCGGCGTTTATATGTTATCCCTTAAAAAGCGTGGACCCTTTTATCGTGTATGGAATAAGATCCTCACTTCTCATTTTCCCATATTATGTTCACCTTATACTAATTTCTTTTTTATATGCAATCCAATCATCACATAATAGTCAAGTATTTCTCTGCAATGCAAATTCAGCACATATGCCTTTTAGTGCTTTTGTAACATGGAACCATTACTAACAATTGTAATAAATATACCAAGAAGCAATTTATAGACTTTGCAATCCGATAAGCTAATGACCTCCCTTTAAAGAGTCATATTAAGGCAAACTGGAGGTAGCATAATTTATACGACTTCAAAGCTACACACTATACATAGTTACTAGCCGATTTCACAGATTTTTGTGGACCATACTAATTTAAGCAACTTTTACAAAAGTGTGACCCCATATCTCAGTAAAAATGTTTGCTACTTAAGTTATTAGGTTTTGTTGAACAATAATAATGCAAGATTTTTTCCTTATTATATTTCGTACAGGAATGATCTTATTTTTAGAATATCATCTTTAAATTTACTATATTATCAGCAAGAGAATTCACTAATGTCGAAATTGTTGTAGCAAATTGTAAGCTGTACAACGCAGGATTCAATTTGGTAGCAGATTGTCAAAGCGTGTTGACTCCGGAATGGTTAGGGACTAAGGGCTTATTCAAGCATTGAAAAGCAATTTAAATCAGAAAATATCATGTTACAGATACATCCCAGATCGTACTAAACATGTATATTATATGGCGACGCAAGTTACAGGAAACAGTATGCACATGTATGTTTTAGTACAGTTATCTAGATGGCTAGGTAGCATTGTCTAGACACGGCATCATGTAAGATGATATCCAACTTTTCCACTCTGGAAATAATCATTTTATTTAAAAGACAAGAAGAAGAAAAAAAACATTTTAACAGACAATTTATATGGTATACATATCTTATGTTACATTTTCGTGAAAGTGTAGTAAAAAGTTCTTGAATGACTGGCCATCATGAAAGTTGAGCAAAAAGAGATCTCATTCACGAGAAAAGAATAACGATTGACCAGAACTAAAAAAGTTTTTAAATTACCCGAATTCGCCACCAATGAGATTGCATTTTGGGTAGCAGAGAACGCACTAAACCCACACTGGACTCTCGGAAATTTGCATTTAAGAGCATGAGGGTGTTATTTCATTAAAATAGGTGTTAAATCACTCGGAATGTGAGCGAAAAACGTCGCAACTCGATTTCAACCCCCCGCTTTTTCATTTGATAATTTGATTTTGGAAAAAGATCGATCACTGCACTATTCCTTATCGTTGCCGACGTGCCAACTTTAAAGTACTTTATAGACTGCCCTCCTCTCCCCATTTACCCTTCCTTCCTCGCTTTTTTTACCCCTACCCCTTTCAGTGCTCCTAGATTGAATGCCCTAAAAGGGTACATCGAAGAGACAGCGCAATTAAGTAGCCTATATTGCAAATCACTTTCTGCAATCGCTCAACCAATGGCCTGTGTAATCCTCGCTGATAACAGCGCGTGGCTTGGAGCTGCAAAAAAGTGGCACTAGGGGTAAAAGAGAGGAAGGGGAGGGATAAAAACCATTCCAGTAATAGAAAGAAAAACTTAAAAAAGGATGAAATAGGCATCATTGCAAAGAAGAAGTAGAAGAAGAAGAAGAAGAAGTAGAAGAGGAGCCGGATGATAAAGGACCCAGTGTGACCACTCAGGCATGCAACGAGGAAGATTGCATGCATGAAGGGACCTCCTATAGCAAGATGTAACTTGGCTTTCCTACAAATGTCTGCCAATGTTGAATAATAACGCCTTCAATCTCTCCGAATTAAGCCGATGGGAGATATGGCACTCCATCTACGCGCTCGTATTTGCATTTTTAAAACCAATTTTTAAGATGAACCCTAATCGATTTCTCCATCTTTCGAGCTTTTAACCAACGATCTATTATCGTCTGCTGTTGGAGAACCACATTGTCAGATGTGAATGAAAATGGATGTAAAAAGCACAAGATGAATGGGGTACGGCTGAGTTACTCTCAGTTACGTTCAGGTGGCTTCATTTTGTACTCGCAATATTATTGAAATTTAAAATGCTTATAGGACGACCCTTAAAAGGAATTTTTTCATACCCACGATCATAATGGACCTGGCTCAATGCATAATTAAAAGTACGTTATTATTTAATGGCTGTATAACAGCAAAGTACAGAGTGAGAGCTATCTTTTTGAAGTTTACAAAATGTCCACATCAAAATTGAAAAATTGCAAGTGATGTTAGATTGACTTGCACATTTATATTGTAACGCCAATAATATGTTGCTACAATATGGGAGCTTCTTCTTGTAGAGGAAAAATCATGTACAATGTATATCAAAACAATATAATTAATGCGATTAATGAACAAATCTCTTAGGTTTGGTTTCCCAAAAGACTAGGTCACTATACATAAACACAACCCTCAAAGAACACTGGAAAAATAAACGTGTTATTACAGGCAATTTAACACGACATCGAGATTTACCGCAATATCTGAAAAAAACTGATAAGGATTATTGCTGGCTAGGACATACTATACATTTGCCATTATGACGAAAAGTATAACCAAGAGTAATGGTTTCCATCGCAGAAGCTAAGGGCTAAGCCGATGTTTTGACGACACGAACAGCACTGCGTGCAGCACTAATTACATGAAATTAGTAATTAGAAGAAAAGCAAGTGGATGAACAACTGATATGCCTTCACGTCCATAAATTCCTTCTGCCAAGATAGGTTTTTCAACAGTCGTCCTTTCCAGAGATATTTTATGAGTGAATGGACGTGCGCCTTAATGAAGCAACAAGAAGACTCTCCAATGCTGCGAGACAGAAACAAATATTCCCTTTCTTAAAACTGCTTATCTGCATATTTCAAAAACGCAGTAAAAATGGTGCTTTTATGCCATCGGCAACAATGCGAGCCTATAGCAACATGAAGATTGTGATACGAGTCTGTTTCCCGTCTATCTTTACACGTGTATGGTCGTCAAAATTACGACGTGAGATAAATTTCAATGATAGACCCCAGCTAAATGCATTTAGAGTAATTAAACCACTTAAAACAGAGTCATTTCCCTTCGAGCTATTCGTAATTGCAAAGATATACAAGCACGAAAAACTTGCCTTTATTTCATTTTTTTTATACCTCGCAGCAGATGATACTATATAGTCAGTTATCAACGACGATATCATAGCTTGATATAACATGAAGCTAACCCAAGGGAACACTATAATCGTGCGTTATTATTTTTTATTGGATATTCAGTAACCGAACATGTATGTACAGTATGGCAAGTGCTTATTTTAAAAAATAATGTTTAAGTTTCATAATCGCATCCAACAAGCTAAAGAAATACAATTAGGATATATTTCTTTAATTGTGTTTTTATAAGGCTAGCGTGTATCATATCGCGACGATAAATTTACAAGTAGGCGTGCATTAAACACCCCTGTCAAAAATGAACTTTAGAAAAACTCAACTTTTGAAGTGAAACTGCAGAAAAACTACAGTTTGGACGAAATCTATGCAAAAAAACTAAAAACTAACTTTTTAAAAGTTTTTTAAGTTCATTTTTGGCAGGGACCTTATGAAATCTAAACCAGGCACATATTGCGTTGAACAATATGTATGCTGTTGCACATAATGGATAATAGAAGGTGCTTGAATTTGCCAATGAATCAAAACATTAAACAAGTAAAATGTTTTTGTGTTTTAAAGTGATAATTTTTGAAAATATAGAAGAGAATTCTGTATTGTTCGTATCCCAGGAACTTAAAAAACTCGAAAGAAAATTCACTTAAACTCAATATCATATTGAATAACGTTTTTTTTCTCTATAGATGAGGTTTTTTGCTATTATAGTAAAGTGGAAATACGACTTTTTGTGTAAATAACAATGATTAATAGTTGAGTTAAATACATTATTAAATGTAAATGAAAAATGATACAAAATTGAGTGTACGAGTACGTGGGTTGTACTATGGTTCGAATTGAGTCGACGTTTACAGCAGTTACTGTTTGAATTGTGTAAGTATCATTCAAAGCAATTGATAAAATGATACATCAGTTTGGACATAAGTACAAATTACAAACCTAGAATATTTTTTTATAAAAATCTTGAAAACGGTGCACGGAACCAAGATTCAATATCACTGGTTTGGTGGTACAGAAAGATGTTTACGTGCCCTATTCCTGTAGGAGGATACATTTTTTGGCGGTAGCAAGCTGTGTTGTGAGAACATATAACGTTAAAAGCTAAAGGTATATTTCACCGCCACTTTCCATTATTCTCCCAAACATTGATTTTAAAGCGGGGTTTCCAAATCCATACAACCGTCGTTTTTCCTTCCATCCGAGGAAGAGAGAGACTCATTTCAAAATGTAAAATAAATCTTTTTTTCACGCGTGTTTGCTTTTGAACGCCATAGTGTGTGTGAGAGAGAGAGTCGAACGAAGACCTGTCATAGGCAAAGTCAAGCGGTTTGTGTACGAATATATCACTGATTTGATCAATCACCTCAAACAAGTAAAAGTCGTGTTATATGAAAACTGGGGAGGCTTATGCACTTCACCCCCATCGTATCACCACTAATTCAGCGCTACTGGTTGGGATATGCGCTTACAAATCGCGCATAATCACGAACGAACAAAGTGGGTATACCGAAGAAAAGAAGATGGAAAAAAAACCGGGGGGAAACAAATTAAATAATAATGCAAATGATTGATCCAAGACGCAACGAAAGAGGAAAAAATGCAGAAATCTCATTAAATATATGAGCAGCTAGTGCCTGATTCAATGCTAACTTATCGATTTTTAGGAAAATAGTTATACAGTGATATGCAAGGTGCATCAGTATGCATTCATAGACATGATATATACGTACGTATACAGCTTTCCTAATCTCTATAATTACTTATTAAACTACATGAGATATTTGAGGAATTAAGAAATTTATATCTCGTTAACTGTAGCTACGAAACTACATAACAAGTTACGGGT
Source organism: Julus scandinavius (assembly GCA_034696685.1). NCBI lineage: Eukaryota > Metazoa > Arthropoda > Diplopoda > Julida > Julidae > Julus > Julus scandinavius. The sequence continues at coordinate 10,693 of JAQGAE010002405.1, read as the reverse complement.
ATCTGAGTTTAGGATAAAAGCAAGCCTTAGAAAATTAACTTCTACTTGTACTCTATATGTAGACTTTATAAACATTTATATAAGTTACGAAAGACTAGTTTTTCTACCCTTCCCACAACCCAATTATTTTTCCATGAAGATGCATCATGTTTCCATGATAAAATAACTATTTCTGTCATGCAAATAAATTATTTTGAAAATAAATTCACATTTTGTTATGCTAGAACAAATTTAGCTTGAAGTTATTATTGGGCCAACTTTGACGTTTACTTGTATAGTCAGTAAAGGGTCTTGTTATTGAGCCATCAGAAACGTGTACGCAAGTTGGATGACCCCAGTTCTTTCAAGTACCATAAAGCATTGGATTTATAGAAACATGGGAAAACCTTTTAATGCGATGATATCAAATTAAATTGACCATAAAAATCCTACAGATCGGTATAATGGCAAACATGCAATCGATTATTCGGAGACGAAACTTGGGACTCGGGCTATTTTGTATGGCAGAAGATTGAAACAATCGACTATACCAAAGATATGACATTCGTGCACCATATTTTCTTTTGTACCGACATTTTGACAAATAGCTGATTTACTAAAAAACACTAGAGGAATGTAATCTCATTTTTCAATATTGTCGAAATATGGTTTTAAAATAAAAATGTAACATGCATTTTTAAACGACTGTTGCCAACAGGTTTGCTACTTTCAATAGAGCAAAATCAAGATGGCGGTATTTAACAAAAATGGAGTATTTCAACTCTGATAGAACCGCATTCAATTGTAGAAAGATCCAATTTGATGCTGGGATTCCGCATTTGTCGGACCCTTGCATGTGTTGCTTCGGTATTAAATAACCTTAATGAGCACGGGGTGGATTTTGATGGTCAGTGGCTCGCTGCGAAGCATGTCCACTACATCTACTTCCCCATTCATTAGTAGCAGCCATGCTTTAATCACACACAATCCAGCTATTAGTGGAGCCCTATTAGTGTGCACACAGAGCAGGGGGGTTAATTCTTAGTTAATGAAAGCCACGCACATCTCGCGAATTCATTAGGAATTGGGGCCGGCCTGAGGTCACTTAGAGAATCTCGCCTAAATCTACAGCCCCATTGAACCACCCGAATCCGGCATAAGGGTTTTAAGCACGTTCATCTCATGAGCCCGGGCTTGAGCCAGCTCAATTAAAACGAAATAATTGCTAGAAACAACTGCTAATAACGAGTGAAAAAAAAAGAAAGATGGAAAACCAGCAGTAGTTTTTTTATCGACTTTCCAGTTGCCTTCACACGAAGCAATATCGGCTAATCCTTACAATGGACAAGCTTTAGCCAAGCGTCTCGAATTTCTGATTGGGTGGGGTAGATTAATCGGCTTAGATTAGCAGAAAATTACAACATCAACAAATGGAATATAAAAAGAAAATTTGCTAAGATATCTACGAATATGAAGGTAGTAAACATGCCACAGATAAAGAAAATAACATAAGCTTGGTAAGAACAAACATGGGGTTATGAGACAATAACCAGTGGACAAAGTTTCTGCATTCTTAATTATTTATCCCGAATGCAACAGACTGGCAGAATAGCTACTAAAATGACTGATAAAATAATTGGATTTCTACATGAACACTGGAAAAAAACTATACATTTTTTAGGAGAGGTTTTCTGTAATTTTTTCAATGAAATAAAGAAAAATCAAGATTTATATCAAACGAAATTCATTAAATAATGACTTAATGATTAATATTTACAATTTGTATATAAAAAGTACATATTTTAACCTCTCACAAATTTTCACAGCACACTGGTTGAAAAACAATTGGTAACATTAACTCTCACGTCCCTCGTATTTTTTGTTTGTTTTTCCTGTTTTATTGAAATACGAGTTGGACAAACTGCTTCGAAAATCGCAAAAAAATCTCCCATGTGTAAGAAGATGTGTTTTAAGAAAAAAATCAAACAGGCCTATACCCTAATCTTTAAACCTCCAGCCGAACATTTCTTCTGATTGACTTAAACAAAATGCAATTTTCTTACTTTCCTTCCAAATTGGTTGGAAAATGTTTACAGATAAAGAGAACTTTTGTTAAAAAGATTGTTGTAGACCAAGAGCGTGAAATTTAAAGATAAATCTTGGTTGAACTTAACGAATTCAGAAACACTGTGAACCCTAAAGATAGGACACCATAACCCATCTCTTTTCCGAATGAGCAACGACGGAGATTGAGAATAGCCACTGCGATTTTTTAAAGTAATTTTTCACATGATATATGACATTAGCAATGACCATATCCAGCTTTTCAACCCAGTAGATAATATCAAAAAAATATAAAAGTAATAGATTAAAACTTAAGAAAGATAACAAAAAAACTGAAAATGACTTACCATTATGATGATCTTCGCATGTTTATACGAGGCCCACAAACTTAAATGCACTAATTTGGCCATGACGACGTAAAATGCAAATGTTTCCAAATTTCTGGGGTCCCATATGCTGTCAATGGCAGGTATAGTACCCATAGTCCAATCGCAGCACAGGTTAAAGGGAAACAGTAATAACCAAGCATTCACTGCTAAGAGATAATTGTAAGTCAATTGTCGTGTTGGCGTAGGAGTCACTGAAGCAGGATTATCAAACCTGAAAAAAGAAAATACAATGTCATTAAACAAATTCATCAAATTTCCAAATTTCTTTAAAGTGCCAATGTAGTTCATGCTCCGAAACAATTTCACTTGAAAGCAAATTTCAGTCTCATCTATGTTTTATAAATGTAGACGCAATGTTAGGAACAGTAGAGTAGCTAAATAAATATAAAAGCATACTGAATAATATATAGTATATCAATAACCAGTAAACTTCATTCAAGTTACATTACAAGGCAGAGCTTAATCGAGTTTAATTCAAGCTTCAAAATTGAATTTAGTAGCGGCTCAATCAAAGAGCTGTTTAACTATTCATTTGCTGGATTATTATGAATTTCGAGAAAAATACAAACAGATGAAGAATGTGCGTGTATTGGTTGATTTCCATTAATATTTAATAAATAAAAGTACTATTTTATTAATGCAGGTCATGGCACTGACTTTTAGTTTTACAACCTGAAAATTCCATTAAATTTGAGATACTTGAGAATACGCACTTTTTTGCTAATCTCGTCAAATATATTTAATCAACCGTTTGTTAAATTATTCTATTTGATCGCTATACAGTAAATATTAGCTTTCACCCGGTTAAAAGTTAGCCGTCTTATATATATATAAAATAAGAAAGGCTCCATCTACCACTATATCTTGATTAAACAGGATACATTTTCTCTTGAATTTTTCATTCGTCATTTCCAATCGATTGGCATTGCCCAAAAAGCACTTTGCTTTCCTTCATCAGTTAAAATAGGAAAAAAGGGTGATTGAAGATGAGAGGGGGAATCTGATTTTACAGAGAAAAATACTAGGTCCAAAGGAACAATAAATATTACATTGGCGCTCTACCGCTTGTAGATAGTTGTTTACGTCTAATTTTCGCTACAATCTCACCGCAATTTGCTCGTTGAAACGAAAGTTTCGTTTAAAACAGACCTAACGTTAAGTACTAAAGGTACTTCAATTGAAATTCACCTCTTTCGGTAATGTACACGCTTTAATAACAGGGCAACGTACTCTTCATTGAATACAAGGAGGTAAATCCAACAAACATCAAAGGAAAACTAAGTATATTAAAAACCGTTTGTTACTTTGAAACAATTGCTTTTACTAACATTATTAATACTGTAATAATGTAATCAGCATTTACATGCATAACTTATTTTGATTCGTCCCTGGACTACATTTTGTTTCCATAAAATAAAATTTATTTTGTTTTCATTTGCTATATGTTGCAAGTACGATGGCCTAACATCTACAATCACATTTTCATCCATATAAATATGTGTTTTTCCTCCAAAAAGCAAAAACGCTTCGGCCACCATTTCATATTCATAATTTGTTGACACTAACAAATGTATAAAACTTTACACACAAGTCTAAATTGCTTTTAGGTTTTTCAGAAAGTCTTCCACGAGGGTACATTTTATCCACTTTTTCTATTCACTATTTCAATTTGAAAACTCGTTAGAGCGTACTAATACAGTAAACTCGTGTTCGAAAGTTTAGTTTAACCATTTGTGAAATCTGTACCAGCACATTCGTACATAAAATTGAGTGAATATAGCAGAAAAAAACAAGACTTGGATAGTGTAGAGAAAAAAAAAATCCTTTCTCGAGATTTTCTCTCTCTCAAAGAACCACAATTTCCCAAGAGAGACTCCGGGCATTGAAAGTACAAACGCATACGTAAGTTAACTCGGACTGAGCTGGGCTCGAACCCTAGCTCCTCATGCATTTTTTAAGATTTCCAAAGTACAAAAAGTAAAGTTGCTGTTCTTCCAATTCCCACTTGGATTGCAATGTGTCTAAGTAGACAACTAAACTATATAGATGGACAAGAGGTTCATTTTAGGTTAAGTCAATAGAGTAAGCAATTGGAATGGCTCCAATCTAAACTCGGATTAGGCCAGTGTTTTGCAAGCTCGCTGTGTCTCGGGTTTTACAATCTGGAAACAAGATTTTTACAACAAGAAGACCAAATTTTCGTTGGAAATCTCTGAGGGACTACAATTTTCTCTCTGCATTCGAGGAGTATATAGTACTGCTACACCAGCAGCCTTTTAGCAACATTCGAGCTGATGACTTGAGTTAGTGAGGCATGAATTCAGCGTGAGTTGAGAAACCAATTACCTGAATCTATTTAAATGGTGAAATGTTAAGTTTTTCCAATATATATTAAAGTGAGAGAGAGAAGGAAAGCTTTCGCCTTCGGTGGTTTTTGGGTACGCGTACAGTGAACACGACGCGGTTTTCGCAATGTAGTACTAGTTCAAACGAGCCCAGTCATAAACGGAGTAACAGCTGGAGTCCTTGCTATATACCATATTTTCAACAACTCTTGTGGACGGATTTTCATTTCACTATACAGATATTCAATTGAATTCCTCCCATGCCAGCTTAACTGTAATTGAACCGGGTGCACATTGACATGGGGTTTGGTCGCAACAACAAACACTAGCTAATGACAGCAGCTGATCTTGAAAAATATTGCATCAAATTTGACGATATAAAGTTGTTTTCTAAAAGAGAGCATTAATGCTGATGGGCTGGGCACCAACATCATACCGACGTTGTCAATAGCCACAAAATTAATTGAACACAGTTCAAGCTTCTAGAAATCATTTCCAGTAACAAAATTATCACTGGTTAATGTCAGCAGTCAACATGGTCGATAGGTCAAGCTGGCATTGGGGAAAATAATGGAAAGCCATCAGTAAAACTTCGAAACATGGACAACGTTACAAATTGCAATCATGAAATAGCACAAAGTTTTGGATAAAATGAGCAATTTGTACAAATACAACCGATAGTAAATTAGTCTTGTCAACACAAGCTGCTTTAATATAGTTTGACATCAAAGGCAGTTTCATGAAATAGGTTGCTTGTGTTAACTCTTAATTTAACCTCACAATAAGAACATCGAAATTTACACCTAAAGTAATTGCCAGATATTTTTTTCAAAAATAAGATTCCATAAAGCAAAATGATATTAATAAGATATGTTCAAGTTTCTATGCACACCCACACCTAATTGTACTGATGTTGAATGTGAACTTCAACAGTATTTACTTGCAACACGAGTAGTTTATGATCAATTTTTTGTGTGCAAAAATGTGACTGCAAAGGGTTATTACTATAATTATGATACGAATAACATGCATTATTCACGCAATATTCGTTTACAAATTATAAGCAAATGCATATAATATATTGCATAAAACTGGCAATATACTTTGGTAAGAATAATGAATAAACAGTTTTATTCTTATAAAAAGAATACAAATGAGAACAAATGCTAAATGAGCTTTTGTCGGTTGTATAGCCACGTTTTGTACAATCATGAAATGAGTGCATATTTAGCCACGCTCTGCTAATTTCGAAATGGCAAATTAGGCTTGAAAAAGATGTTTATTTTGCATAATGTAGACAAATGTTGAATATGCCGAAATGGGGCGAAAGCAAGCTGGGAAATTAGCTCGGTCATAATCAGCGACACAAGCAGCACGATTCGATGTCATTGAAACCAAAAATGAACACGTTGCACTTTTCCATATCTCATAACGGAAATATGTTACACTAAAAGTGAACATTTAATATATACAAGCATCGAAATCATACGAGTGGCAAATCGCGATTACAGGTCAACTTTACAAAATCCCCTTAATGCACTTGTATAGTTCAAATGAATTGCAATAAACGTTCACGGATGACAATTTCATATCGGAAATCAGGCAACAACTTATGATTGCTCAAACGTATTTAATAAAACATGTTTGTTTCCTAAATGTTATGTATTAGATCAATATTACACATATTAAATTCAAGAGAGAAAAATAAATAATGGTGTTAAACATCAGGTCTAAATAAAAGATTGCGTTGAATTTCAATATTTTATAAGTTGTACTTGTAATATCTTATTCAATTGTACTATAGAACTGGTAGTAAAGAGGACGATGGGGTACATACAAAAATTCTGATAATTCTGTTAATTGAAATCAATTGAATCACCTACTTATTTATTTATACGTAATTATTTTATTAATATAAAAAAGATAATCAAATATTTATAAGATATGGTTATGGAAACTTGCTGTATACTAAAACAACGGTATATGTATACTGTTAATACAGTATTTTTTCGCGAATAATTTATCAGCACTGTTCAAGAAAAAGAAAAGTAAAACGTTGGCAATTTTTGTTTAATCGAAATCAGCATTTTTTGTGTGTAATTTACTGGCTGTAATTTCCTTCTAAATCTTAAATCTTACTTAAAACGTAACAGAGCGAAAAATATACCTTCTGGGAAATATCATAACAATCTAACCGCATTCGTGCATGATGATTAACAATAAATTTGCTAAAAAAGGACAATTTAGTCTAGTTATTAAAGAAACCGAAAAAAACACAAAAATGGCTGAGATTGTTTAAATTTCTCGTATATTTCTTACATAACCAAGAGATAAATTATAATTAAGGACAACTAAGTAATGGAGATAAAGCAAGACAATTGTCTGCTCAATTCAAAACTTCAAAATACATCCAGACGTACAGTTCTGAAATTGACTATCTAAAGTAATTCCAGTACAAAATGAAATTTCCTTTCATGCATAGTAAGCTGACGTTTATTACACATTTCTGAAAATAATTCAAAAATTGCAAACAGCATAGCATACAAAATTACGCTTAAGTTAAGTTTAAATGTTTTATAATTTGAGCTGAAAACTAAATCATAGCGAAAATTGACGCAGTTTGAACATCTCAATGCCAAGGTCTCTACGATAAGTATATTTAAAAAAAATACCCTTACATCCTTCATAGCAATAGCCAAAGAATACTGGTTAAAATATAGCTTTGAAGGACATTGCTAATGTTTAAAATTATCTGATGTAATAAAGTTTCGAATAAAGGAAAACTCGGCATTGGCAATTTGATAAAAAGATGGAATAATATGCAATTAAAGCGTATATAGTGCGTCTGATTGTCTTCTTACAGGACACTTATAATAAGATAAAGATAAATTTATGCGGGGAAAAAAATTGGAAATTATCAAACAAGGGGGTTATTAAGAAAATGAGGCAGAAGCATTTATAGAGCCATAGACAGAAATAGCACGCTTATAAAATTAAGAGGAGGGATGGCATTTATGCTTATATCACGTAATACCCGGTATATAACATCGACGAAAGGGGCTGTACTTCCACAGTAATTCTGAATTTGATACGAGCTATTATTCTTGACAGTTGCTGCAAAAATTGCATCATAAATTCCGAAGAGATTTGGAATGTTGTCATTTACCCACTCATTGTATAAACATGGTATTTGGTACTTGGGAAGAAGTATTTTATGTAGCTCATGAGCTATTTCGACTATACCTTGCCATTATTCATTGGCGATGCTAAGCTCCTTATTTAATGATTCGTGTTGAATTCAGCTTTTGGGCTTCGTATAGTTTACCGAGAAGACCCGAGATGCATTCTAGCTGATTTTAATCATGATTTAAACTGGATTTTTACCTATTTTGCAGCACAAACCCCATTATGCGACTGCAGTTATGTGGATGAATCACTGGAGCTTGTATAATTGCTGCAGCGCGGAAAAATTTCAAGAATTCCTAATTAAATTTGTGTTATGTGTTCCTTTCTAAGTCTTTTTTTAATAGCATTACAATGTTTCCAGCTATCAACATTTTTTAGTTCGTGTATGTAGTCTTGCGAGGCATTACGACAACAACGCCAACTGAGTGTGGAAAGCCTTTATTTTAATATATTTTAACGAGAAATGTTGCTATTAGTCTCAAAAGAAAATTAATTACTTACAAAATATGAAAATTTCCGGATAGATAGAACTTTCCAAAATAAAAAAACCACTCGATCATAACATTAACATTTAAAACGCTGTCATTATTTCAATGACATAAATGCTTAAATGTTCTAAAATATTAATTTATTTATTTGCATTCTTTAAGTATATGGGCAAGTCTACTAGTCTATTGAATAAGGTTATTGAAATTGGCAAAATTCAGGCTAGCTAGCCTACTGCGTAATGTACAATATTCATTTCTAAATTATAAATGAGCTTATAGAAGACTTAAAGTTAACTGTTAAACGCTGTATATCGACCTATTTTTACATTTGCTGCACAATGGCTTGTGCATCATAGTCCTAACATCAAGTAATTGCAATGAGGTATATTGATTGCCTTTAAGAATACCTAATGGTAAACTCAACATGACCAAAAATTGGAATTCATGTCTGGGATTCTGATACGCCCAGACGATTATTTTGTATTATTGACTCAGAAACACCATAGGTGGGATAACGGTAGCGTCTACATGACCTCGATATAAAGTAATATATTTTAGCAACAAATTGCAAGTAATTTCCTATGCCATTTAAATTTAATCCATGACGTTTCTGTGCAAGTCCCCATCACAGAACTTTTCTTTCCAAAAGCAATTTTCAACACAAAATTGCCATCGAAACGATAAACGAAGAAGAAAATTCAATGTAACCAACAGAAGTTCTTTCTATGTTGCCAACAAAAACACAATCTATTCTTAATGTCTCTGTGTTCGTATTATTTTGTCTACCCCCTGTAGATATCCATTAAGTTTCTCTCAATAGTTTCCATTGTTAATACGTATTAAATCATTAATTGTCGATTAAATGGAACAAATGGTCTCCATAAAAAAGTAAATATAGTTTCTCTGCTGTTAGTGTGAACAAAAAAAAATTCCCTATATAGGGTTTGGCATCCACTGTTTAATCCAGAAAACAACAACAAAACTGCTTCCTTATTGCCAACCAAAATAAATTCATCAAGGCACCAATTACTCCATGTCCAACGCACTCTGACCAAAACAAATCCATCGAAATGCTTTTAAAAGCTTTAGCAAGGAGATATTTGTATAATGTGCCTATAGGAAAATAGGCAGATATTGCAAAAGCATGTTAGGTCCTTCAACGTGAATAGTGTTGGCGGGGAAAATATAGCATTGGGGTTTTGCAAATGCAGATGAAGAGTATTTTACCTGCAAATGGGCTTATTATTAGCAATTGAATTTGGCCAAACTTCGCATACACGATTTAAAAACGAACAAATGCGAGTGCCTACATGAATAAGTAAGTGCAAATATGCATCATGAAGAGCTTTTGGTTTTCAAAATGTTTTGTGAAGAATGGTTTGCTGTTCAGAATTTGAAATTAGATCTAGTTGGTATAAAAGCACGATCTGCATAAACTTATAGTCGATACTTCCTTTTATGCCCGATAATTATCTTTAGGGACCCACAGAATGCCAATTTAGTAAGATATTAAAGAGTGAGGCGGGAGGAAGAAAAGCACTCTATTTGAATACCTTTTACTACAGTCAATAATGCATACATTAAATACATTTTTTGGACGAATGCATTAAAATGGTAATGGCAAACGAGTAACAAAAAGACACGCATGGTAGGCACTGCCTGTTTCAAACATCTTCAAAAGATATGCAAATACAATTAGAAATACATGAAAACATGCAGAGAAAATAGAATTCCGTAGTACTAATTTCTCTACCTAAAGAATTCGTTCCTGTAGACGTATATACAATGTGTATATCTAAATAAGTAATGAAATGTGATGCATTTTCATCCAATGGGTGAATTTAAATATTGTATATACCAGATTATTGTATATACTATAGTTACTTAATAAATTGTTACAGCGCCTTAGGGAAAAAAAAAAGCTGGAATATTTGTGGATGTAGTCTGGATTGAACAAACAACAATTTTGTTTTCGCTTACAAAAACAAGTCTAGCTTATTATTTTGTTAAAAAATACCTGTTGTAATTTGCACTGTTTTGATGACTTCCTCGACAGTGAAAGGTCGTGATACACGTATCCATGGAATATATGTTCATTGTTAAACTGAAAAAATCTCATTGCTTCAGTATTTCTAATTTCTGATTTTAAATATTAAAAAACCCAGTAAGATACACAAAGAGAATGGTGTCATTTATATATCTTCATATCACTCGTACTAAGGGTACAATAGTAAAAAGTATC
>JAQGAE010002404.1:0-17999 GCA_034696685.1 Julus scandinavius | reverse complement strand
GGATGGGAAGGGGATAAAACATTTCGGGGGGATATGGTCCAAAAATGGAGGAAAATTGGCGGATTCGGGTTGAAATTTTTATAATTATTGGATTTCAGGGGGGGAGGGAGGTCTTTCCCCAATATCCTCCATATATACGGCCTTGAATAAAACTTACACGCGAGAGCTGCCGCCCTTTGTGACAGGGTCGGCCCGTCCAATAGGCAAACCTAGGGAACTATTGGAATCCGTAGTATAAGAACTGGCAAAACCTGCATAACTAACAATTAAATGTCGATGAAGAAACTATTTTCGTATACTTTTTTCTTTCCTCCGCGCGTTATACTATAATCGAAAAATCCAACTCCAGTTTAAATATTGCTCCAAACTGATAGTACAATTAACACATTCCAATTACGTCTAGAGGGCATTCGTAAATATTTGTACATTTCAAAAACAATAATAAACAAAAGTGTCTTACCTTTGACGAAGTTACTTCTTTTTGTCAGTTATTGACTACTTTGTCAATCACACGAAATATGAGCACCCATAAACACGTTCGAACACGTGGCCACCAATAATCGAAATGACTTTCTCTTTAATTTTTAAAGTTCAAATTGATGCCCAGTTAATTGTCTGGCCGCCATATTGAGGCGCAAACAAATCAAGTGATTGCGATTCCAAGCAGTTACAAATTGATACCAGAACACAGAAAACAAACGTAGGCAAATATAAAAACATATATTTTTAGCAACAGGTGGGTTAAATACTTTTAGATAATTAATCTTTGAAATATGCATCAGCTTACTTTTCTATAAAAAAACCGTTGCAGACAAGTAGCTACAGTACATATGTGTGTAATAAATAATGAATGATTGAATGTGTACTCACACAGATGCTGCGAAAATCCTTGAAAGTATTTTAAATAATTTTGAAAATCGCGGAATTCGTTGAGCTGCTATGTGGAACAGCCCATCATTAGGAGAACCATGGCTGTTTTTTTTTAATATCTAAAAACATTTTCACAGATTTCCACACTATGTGAGTACGCATTTATATTTTTGTACTCAAGTAGCTGTACTGATTTTTACTATAAATATTCCGGTGAACTTATTCCAAAGAAAAGCACTCTTTTGAATTAATTACATTTTGTATAAATTTGATTAAAATGATTAAAGTTTTCAAATTAAAACAAATAACTTTTAGTTCATTTTTTTTTTTTTTTTCAGTTCAACTTTTAGTTCATCCAAAAAAAGTAATAAAAAATCTCCAGTTTTTCAATAACCATCTTTTTTGCTGCCTCGTCACTTTTCACGGATTCTTGTTAAAATCTAACAACTAGTTTATTCGTACACCGAATTTCATAATATCAAATAGGAAGGGAGGCAATCATTAAAACTCATTAACAATGTCAACAGCAAATGTTTAATGCATAACAGTGCAAATTTTGCAACCAGTATTAATAACAACAACAAACAATTGAAAAAAAGTTTGCAAAGAATACAACTTTATTATCACTAGCTCATAAATACATAAATACGCCTGTATATATTAACTCTCATGTATAACTTACTTTTAGCGTCTTGCTTTACAAAGAAAAAACCAATTTCAATGTTTTATCACTCAACTCTTACACTTCCCTATACTCTTAAGTTGTCCTTATGAATTATTTAAAAATGCTCTTATTTATTGTATTTATGAACCAATATAATCTGGGTTAAATCTATAAGCATTTCTGATCTAAATCTCCAAATTTCTTTAACCACCCTTTTGGTGCTGTTATGAAATTAGCATTCAATACTAGTATGTTTGTGAAGACTTTGCAAATGAAGTCACATTGATTCTTGTCCCTGAGCGTTCCTACTCGGTGCTATCAGGTCATCAGGTAACACTAGTTTGGTTATACTTGCAGTAATAATTAATATGCAAGAATTACTTTGCAACATACTTGCCAAGCTAGCGTTATCTAACAGCATTGAGTAGGAAATGCTTAGAGTCAAAGATAAATGTCATGTCATATGCAAAATCGTCACATGTCTCTCAGTCTAGAAGTACACCCAATTCAATAACATGTGGCAGCAATTTTTCAATGCTGTTTCTGAAGTACACTAAAGAAAGTACCAAAGATAAAACTTCGTCCATGTAAGAGTTAAGTGGCTTTTACATTGAAAATGAGCATTTCCATAGTCATGTTTAATGCATTTAAAACAAAGCTTAGTCAAGCTTTAAACAATAATAGTGGCTTTGGAATACTGCCTTCCATTCTCCAAGGCTGGTATTACACTCTCTTTGGTAGCATATAGATAAACGTCCAAAGTCCGTTCGGTGCACTCTGCCACAAAACGGATGAAAGGTCGTACGTCCCCCTCATTGGCCATTTCCAGATATTTGTAATAACTTAATCGATCCTGCTTCCGAATGATAACTGGTGGAAATCCTGCCCTCATCAAAATAAGATTCATGAGCAACCTGGACGTGCGTCCATTACCGTCAGTGAAAGGATGGATGTAAACTAGCTTGTAATGAGCTAGGGCAGCATACCGGACGGGGTGCAGGCGCAGAGCTTCTTCAGAGTTAAGCCACTGCAAAAACTCATTCATTAGGACGAGTACTTCCGAGGGATGTGGGGGGACGTGGTTCCCCACAAACACTTGGGTGGCCCGAAAATGGCCTGCTTCGATTGGATTAACGAAGCCCATCACCCGCCTATGAATCTCCAGTATGTCCCCAAGCGTCAAAGCACCTAGCTTGTGCACCAAAGTGCTGTTGACATAAATCAAGGCCGCATCCAGGCCCAATACCTCGTTATTCTCCACCAGACTTTTTCCACCAACAGCTAATCGTGTTTCAACGATTTGTCGTGTTTCCATCAGGGTCATTGTGTTACCTTCCAAACCTACCGTATGGTAAATATGCAAAAAATAGGCCTCCTTCTTGATCTTCTTGAGTGACGAATCGCTGTCAGGAATGTTGATCAGGTGGTCTCTCTTGATGTCGATTTGGTTCAAGTGGTATTCGTCCAGTTCCTCGACCATGGGGAGCGTCCTCTGTCTGTTGACCAAGGCTTTGAGATGATCGGGACTGAGCGTGAGCGCTCTGGAGTACAACTGTTCTGCCTGCAGAACATCTTTCCCGTGCTCTTCCAGAAATTCACCATAGTGGTTCAGGATGTCTGGATGTGTCGGATTCAGTGCAAAAGCATGCTGGAATAGCTTCAATGCCTTTTCCTCCTTTCCACTATGGCGCATTTCCAAGGCCAATCTAAGTGAGGCTATAGATTCAGCCTCTAAACCTAAAAAAAAGAACAAGAAATGCTCACTGAACCTCTGCCGGAATTGGATGATGTAAGGCATCAGACACCAACTGGTGAAGGGCCCATGATTTTAATCATGTAGGTATGTTGTGATGAGTATGCCGAAATACTTACTAGTATCTTCCGTATCCTTGACCGCTTCCGAAAGCCGAACATGAAGTGCCGTTGTCTCCTTATGGACGATAGCTTGAACGAAATCATCTTGGACGTCCAAATCTTGAGCCCATGGCAGGGTTCTTGCGCCTGCTGGCAAAGGTGGGTATTTTGAAAGTTCAAGCTGGACATTGTTTCTCTGCTGACCATGGACATCATTGGACACAGGCAAGATTCGAAGTAACTCAGGCAATATCTGAATGAAAACACAGGCGGCGATTCCAGCGAAGAAGACACACAGAAACGGCAGCAGATGGTTGCTGTCCCGAGAAACTGCACGCTTCAACACATTCGCTCTCTCAGGAGCACGCATCCGATAAAACAACATCGAAATCAGATAGAACAGCATGAAATAACGGTTCTCGCATTGTTCAGAAACTATTCGTATACATTAAAAGTGAAACTAACGTCCATTGGATGTTTTTGAAAGTCCACCCATTGAACACTCCAATATCCATGATGCAATAATATACGAACTTATGTGGCTTCCATATGGTAAAACCGAGATAAACAAGCGTAGTGTAAATTAGATGAATGTGGCACAATTAATATCGCACCATCTGGCACCGCTCAGTAACAGGTTGTATTTGTTACTATCAAACATTACTTTTTTTAAAGAGCAGTATCACACCAACACGTCATTTCACCAAATTCCAGAAATTACTAAGGCAAGTAGTAGAAGCGCCTTTCAGCAGGCAGAATGATACAGGGTTGGTCAAAAATAGTTACCACACAAGAGCCAAGGCCCCATTGAACGGGGTTTTGAACGGTTACCTCTAACTAAAGTATTTGATTAAGCCCTCTGGACGCTAAAACAAAAAAAAACTGAATGGGTCATGATGAGTTATGGTAGCTACAAGTTGATCATGAAACGATAAATCGATCATGTAGATCACTAAAATAATATTCATTGTTGAAACAATTTTTATTGTAATTAACCTGTTTAAAACATTTTATAAAATGATCATATAAATAAGAGTCGCCAACCAAAAGCATGTCCTTTCAGCATGGTGTTGATTGTAATTTGGATAATCATTTGTACGATGTGCTGCTCTTCTGTGCTTCGGCCTAAAAAATTGTGAAAAAAAAATGCATAATTAAACAGAGGTTTTTTCAAATAAAACAAGAGGGTATCCAGTAAATTTTCTGAAAAAATTCAAGGATTGGCTAATTCCTTAAATTTCAAGGACTCCTAGCTACCCTGACCAATTACCACATCATTTATTTCCATCACGTCTGAAGTTTTTTTTAGAAAATTAGAAAAAAAATGGTTTTTGTAAAAGATTATTTTCAATTAATGGAAACTTTCCGACTCACGCACGAAATACAAGCATAAACTGATGATTGACACGAATTTCAAGCATAATTTTAGACTTTTCCAAGGGCATACAAATTCAAGTGCATTTCCACATTTTCAAAGCTACTAGGCACCTTGAACTCACTAACGTTTATCATACATTAATCGATCGAAACAGCTGAAATTGAGGGCTGCTCAGTATGTATTTATGAACAATCACAAAGTTCCACAATAGTTTTGGTAAATATTAAAATTTACATGAATCCCAAATTAACCAGAGAAACTTTTGGTATCCAAAACAAAGATGTACTTACAGCTACTTTGTGGGCCACTTCTTCCAAAACAGTTTTGTACTTGTTTTCCATGGGTTCCAGCTTTGATTGATTCACTTCCAGTGGCTTTACATTAGCTTTGCCACCTAATTCCATCATAGAATTAAACTTCGGCACCTAAAGAATCGACATTTTTAACAAAAGTGTTTTAACTATTTCTTCAATAACTAGTTGAGATAAATATACTAAACATTTTCCATGTAGACAGGATTTAATCGAATACTAATTCGATTAAATCATGTCTATATGGAAGAGTTTCAATTCATGAATGATTTTAGCAACTTGCCTCGTGAGGTTGAAGAAGAGAGATTGCTGTGCCATTCCTTCCTGCTCTTGCAGTGCGGCCAACACGGTGGATATATCCCTTGATGAAATGAGGCATATCATATGAGACAACATACCGAACGTTTTCGATATCCATACCACGAGCTAAATAATCCGAGCAAACCAGTCTAGAAACAAAGATAAATTGAATAAGTATACTCCTATCTGTAGTAATAATAATAAATTTTGTCGGAATTAAAATTGTTCAAATAATTAAAACTTACACGTCAATTAATCCTTGGGCAAACTGCTCCAATATTTTTTTGCGATGCCGAACATTAAGTTGAGCAGAGCATTCTTGCACTTTAACTCCTCCATACGATGATAGCAAAAGGAATAACCTACAAGAATATTAGTGATGAAAAATCCAGACACGGTTTCCTTGCCTTCAAACTACAATTCAATTATTTGCACCTACCTGTGGCTGCTTTCCAGGGTATTCGTGAAACAAAGCATGTATCGATACTTCAAATGGTGAATAAAATGCAAGAGGACTAGTGGCTTTAATTCAAGCTCACAACTGACGTATAATTCCTTGAGTTCCTTTGGAGTGACATAGTGGCCAACAGATTGATCGACAGTTGTCTCATCATTGCTTTGACCAGGAGCAAATAACTTTGGTTGGAACAGTTTTAGCTTTTTAATTTTCTCAGGATCATGTGTTAATGTTGCGGAAAATAATAATTTTTGAGGCTAAACAAATGTAAGACAAAATTCAAAGTAATTAGTTTAGAATGAAATTATTATGCAAACAATAATACTGTATAACCACTTGTTAAGACAACCCAAAGTTTGGCTTCCAAATGTTTTCGGTGACCACATAATCCATAACCTTTACAAACTAAACAATATAGCATGCATCCCATAACTGATCAAAGAAACTTACCACATGTCGCAGATCTCTGAGCCTTTAATAATAATAAAAATAATAATTAATGCAAATATGGAAACTAAGTGATGAATGGAATGTGGGTTACAGGATAAGTTACCTAGATGGAATGAGTGGTATGGTGCCAATAGTTTCCTTTCCTTCATAAACACTTTGTTCAACATGATTGAGCCAACCTTGTTTAATTTGTTGCATAATGCGATCAGCTTCATCAATAACCTGGAAAGAAATACATATATTAGCAAAATTACATATCGAAATCGTATGAAAAAAAATAAATTAACTTACAATGAATCGAAGATTTTTTAACGTAAAGCCAGGTGTTTTTGTGATGTGATCAACAAGACGACCAGGAGTACAAATCAATATATCAACCAAACTATGATATCCCCGGTACCTAAATTCAAAAAATTAGCAAACAACATAAATCAATATTATCAAAATTTTATACCTATGAAACTCTTGACAACACTATCTGGCTTTGAAGTTAAAATGCTTACCCCTTTCTAACCAATTCAGCCTGTTCAGCTTCAAATCTTGCTTGTCCAACAGCAAGCCCAACCTAAAAAAAGTTGAAAATTAGCTACAAACTCTGTAGCAAGCTGAACATTTCTTTAAGATGTTTATCAACTGTATGCACCAACCTGTAATCCACTACCTTTACAGTATGTGTGAAACACGCTGTGCACCTGCATAGCAAGATTGACAACTGGCAAAACAATTAAAGCCCTTATGGAGCACACTACACGCTGACGTAATGCCTGTAAAACAAAAATGTGAGAAATGAAATGAACGCAAGCAATTAAAATTGCATTTAAAATGCATTATGAAAATGTCAGAATTAATTACCTGTATTATAGGAAGAGCAAAAGCTAGAGTTTTTCCACTTCCAGTTGGGGCAGAAACGCATAAATCACTTGGCCTATAGCCCGTTTCCTGGATACTTTCAAGCAGCCATGGAATTGTTTCAGACTGTACTGGAAAAAAGTTGTGAATTCCATTTTCCTTAAGCAGGGCAACAAGGGATGAATCTAGTCCTGGAAGTTCTGTCACACCAGTTAACTCCCTGTGCAAGTCAATGGAAATGACACTAGCATCTGTCATCCAGTAGGGAACCACTTCTTTTATCTATGTTTTCAAGAAACAAGTACTATTAGTCAAAGTATTTTACCATCTTGAACACCAATACATATAACGTGGTTTTGAGATCTGCACTGACCTTCTGTAATGTTTGGTTCTTTATTTCCTTGATGACGGTGAAGCCAGATTCATCCCATTCTTTAGTTTCTGCTTCTGGAGTTTAAATAATAAAACTTAATCAAAAAGAACATTCAGGTGGATTTCAGATGTGTACAAGAGATACCCAAACATTTCGAGGATAATTTAAAACAAACATGGTTGTAACACAACTGATTTCAAAACTATCATAAATTGTTTACCATCAACTTGTAGAAGGGATTTCTTAGCCTTGACTTTTTTTTTCTTCTTGGCTATTTTGCTTGTTGGTGTTTTCTTGTCCATTTCGTCTTTATTGCTTGCAACATCATTTTCTTTGGAATCTTCTTTCTTCCTCTTTTTCTTTTTCGGAGTTTCATTTTCTGATGTTTTAATGGAAGAATCTTCGGTCGTATCTGAGATTGTTTCAGGAAGCTTTCTTTTTTTCTTTTTCTCGTGTTTTGCTTTTTTGGAAGATGGTTCTGAAACAACATCTTCTTGATTTGGAGTTGTCGGTGCAACTTTCTCGCTGGATTCCCTTTTTCTCTTTAGCTCCCGTTCTTGTTTTCTCTGTTCTGCTTGAATGCGTAACTTTTCTAAAATGTCCGCACTCTGCTGAGGTACCTCATCTTCCAATAGTCTAAATTTATGTAAAAATATAAAGAAAATTAAACCGGTTTCCATAGGACTTATTTCGTCCATTGACGACTAGTTTTGAAGGTTCCCAAACAAGTTACAAATTTGAAAATAGAATGAAAGGTGGGAGAAAATAAAAATTGGTCTAAATACCTAACAACATTAATTGTAAGTTACATAATATTAAATTTTAATATTTTAAATTTCAACTCGCAACACTTAACAAACACACAACCAACACTTGCCAACCTCTATCAAATGGAAATGCTGGCAATTTTCAAAAATTTTCCATTACAGAATTCAAGAAAAAGCATTTTTGTCAAGTTTGTCCAATCTCTCTTAGTATGTGTTATATGTTTTTGCCTCTCAGTATCCTTCTTCAGTAACTTGTCATCCCATCTTATTGGTAATTTTCCATGTAGTTTTCAGGACTTTTTGACCAATGAAACGCAATAGAAACAACCCATACCTGGTCAACTACCGTTTGACAGGAAAAAAACAAACACCAGTCTGAATTCCACGTACTATAAATCAGATTTATGTTAAAGGCAATAAAAACACATTGCCATTCCTGTTAAAAGAGAAAAAGCAAGATGTGTTTCTTCACGCAACTATGCACTGCCCGAGCGTATGCTTGAAAACAGTTTTATATGTATATGACCGCTATGAGAAATTTTTGGGCACATAGCCAATCGAATATCGTTAAAGTCCTCTCATTTCGTTCACTACGTTGCCCATCAGCAAATAATAACAATTAATACATGTCAGATAATTACCTGCTAGCACCAAATAGTTCCATTCTCCTCCAGTTTCTTATTTATGTTGGTTTTACAATTCTAATGTACAAATAAAATTAAAGAAACCAATTTCTGCAACCTCGTGGCTGGAGAACACATTCAATAGGGTTAACACATCCACGTGGTGAATACATCGACTTCTGGCGCCATCTGGGGACCGTTTAACCTTCGCTGGTCTACGTGCAAAACCAAGCGTTCAAAATTGCATGGCCTAAAAATTATTTATGTATTGAAGGAGAAAAAAAGTAGAACTTTCCAGTTTGTGTTTTTGGATATCATTTTACCTAACATTTCACAAATCGAGTTTTTATTTTCAGTTATGTAATAAATTGCTATTCATTGAATTGATTGAAAATTTATTTAAACAAAATCTATTAGATAACAAAAATACAAGAAATTGAGACATATATGGAACTTTTCCGATTTTTTTTTACTAAATCGAAATGAAAAAATGAGTGAATAAGGATGTTATTTTTTTCAAACTTTTACAAAAACATGTAATTCTGAAAAAACATACGGCGAATGACGATGACATGTCTGTAGAATCTGACAGTTGTGAAAATGCCAGACAATTTTATATTATTAAATATTAGAGGAAGCATTAAAATTTTACCCGAGTTTTAGTTTAATTGCTTTTTTCTTTAAATTAACAATCACTCAATTAATTCTAGCCGATTAAAAAAGAAAGAATTGGCATCAAATCGTGGTCATGATGAGGGTGCATGGCATATGTTCATTAATTTTTTTAATTCCTCTTAATCATCGGCTGAAATTAATTGCATGATGTTACTTAATAATAAATCATTTAATTTCAAACTTTTTTACTTTGGGCTTGCTTTTTTATCCTCTACTTTTAAACACATGAAAAACAAAAATAATGTGTGCTGAGATTTTTTATCAGATATTATCAAATAACAACGATAATAACGATAACACCTTTACATTTGTTCAAACAAAGCAGTCAACAATCTTTTAATCTTAAATATTCATTAATTTTTGGGCCGTTCCAATTTGCGAATTTGCCAAGCATTTTAAATTTTATATACACAAATTCAACATAAAGTTCAGTACGGTTGCACATGTGATGTATTGTAGTTTAATCACAGCCAAACAAAAAGAGATTAAATAAAAATAAAAATTGTTTAAAATAGCTTGATAAATCAGCAATGGCATTACTTTTTCGTTTTTCACTTTGAAATGGTAGATGTTTTTAAAATCAACAACAAGTTTGAAAAATGTCAGTGAAAAACGAAAAAGTGATACCATTGCTGATTTATCAAGCTATTTTAAACAATTTTTATTTTTATTTAATCTCTTTTTATTTGGCTGTGATAGTGTTTTAAAATGTCACCCATTGGAAGTGATAGGGTTGTGATTCACCTTAAGGACAAATCCAAATTTAATGCAGTTTCTGGAATTGCTAATTGATACTTAAAGCCTAGTCTAGCGGAAATTGTAATCAATTAATTCAAGAAGCATTTTTCGCGAATTTTCCCTTAAGGTACACATTTTTTTGTGAATTTTTTTTTAACGAAAGTGACAATTTAGAAGTTAGAAATATGGCAGAAAATTCGACTGTCTTCACCTTTGCAGGTTTATGGCAAAACTTATAAAGCATGCTTGTTGAGAAAAATCCACACTTAGTTTCCGCAGATTTGCGAGTTGCAAATATTTACATGAGTTGGTCCCTTCAGGGCAAAATCAGAAAGATTTGTCTGGTGAAATTGCATAGAATGTACGAGATTGGAGTCTAACAAAGTTCACTGGCATCTTATTTTGTAATATCTTCTTCCACCCCTAACATATCGTGTCACGATGATTGCCATCGCATCTGCTGCCTGAATTGATAACCCGGGCGTCGTTAAATATTATCTGTCCATCTAATCTAGTGAGTGCTTCATGAAAGGAATCTGGAATTAGGCTGGGCGAAATGGCTTGTCAATATTGATTGACTCGGTGGACTTAAGACTCTCGTCGCACATTTGCTTAAAGGCCACGTTAAACGGAGGGGAAGATCCGACGAGGGATGCTGGGATAGGGAATTCTTAAGTTGACTAGGAGCGCGCGTCATTTATTTTAATAATTTCTGCCAATTTACGACTCGTGGCACTTTGGCATCAGCTTGTCTACGAGGACTCATTGCTCATTTAAAGAGATAAGCGTTCAAAGACGATGATTGTATTTATTGATCGAATAGCACAAGAGGTTTATTTAGAAGTTCAAGTTGAGGTGTACTTTGTCTACACCTTGCGTGGGAAAATTAAGTATCGGAAGTATTATATATATGAATATATCAGAGATTGGATATTTATGGCATTTAGGTCCAATATGTTAATATTTGACCATGTCCATACATCCATCTATTCAAATATGTCACTGTGTGTGCTATACTAAAACATTTTGGCGAAATGTATTATTTATTGTTAAATTCGTATTAGAGTATATTCAATAATTCTGAAATTTGGCGAAAAGAGTATGTGTGTGGATTAACTGTACACATTTTGAATAAGAGATTTTCATATTCTGAGAATCGTATTTTGACTGAAACATTATATCGCTTCCATCTTTAAGTGAATAAATAAATTATCAAGATAATTAGGAAATGTAATCCAGCTGTTGTTTTTTTTCAGAAAACATTCTCGTTCCGAGATATCAATTTTTTGCATTTCGTATATTGAAAGTTCAACTTCCAGGAAAACATATTTGGCATTTACTAAAATAAATTAAATTAATAAAACATATCATTTTCAAATAAAATTAGTTTATCTGTGTATTACATTACGAATAAAAAGCAATTTTGTATATAAATTATGAGCTATAAAGTCGTATTTGCTCTAATACGAAGTTATTGTGATTATACTATATCATATCACTTTCAAAGCTTAACTTTCAGCAGGAATCCAGTATTTATAAGAAAAGTTTTGCAATTCATTTTGAAATAAGTAACTGCACGGTTTTAGGGCTTATCTTCACAGAACATTTGTTAAATAAAAGTTACATTTCCTCGAAACCGAAGCTTATTTTTTTGCTCTTATATAATAGTTGTATTTCCATATTATACATTTCGTTAGTCCGTGTCGTAAATAATCGACTAAGCGTGGCGAGGCTTCGTTCCTAAAGTGCGGTTGAAATTTTAATCCGAAGCAATCACTCACCCAAATATCAGGAAAGCCCTGACCTGTCTGCACCAATTACCTTATTAATTTATTATCTTCGGAAGGCTTATGGTGCAACTGACAGCTACTCTTTTGCCTTCTAACCGCAAGGGTTTAACAGCGGGATGATATGATAGCTCTATTAGTTTAGGGCAATAGACATACATTTTCTATTTCATGGCTTAGGTATATCGATTTGTTTTCTGGATGGCCTTTTTTTTTGCTTTTATATTTTCCAAAATAATGATACGGTGGAGAGGAAATGTGTTCTCTCATCTTAGTGTTTTCTATGTCAATGTTTGTTCATAAATAACGATACAGCGTTGTTTTTTTAAATTGTTCGAGTTTAAAAAGGTAAAAAAATGCGCGTAGGACATATTGGGAACAATTGGGACTGTTTTTCAGAATACAGGTATTACAAAAACAAATTTTACATATTCTAGTGCCCCAATGTGTGGACACATATACAAGTAGTCTACACTAATTAAAAATAATTTTATCCTGCAATTAGCAGGGTGGAAAAGTTATTAAGGGCCATATATACCATATTATATCCCATGCAGTATTTCTATAATAACAAAAACAAGCAATGCTTATGGGTCTCAGGTTTGAGGGGGGCCTCCCGGGGGTCCATAGTTTTCCTTGGGGGCACACTTATATTCTCCATACGTACCTAAAGTCATTTATGGCGTTTTAGAGGAAACAAATTTTTTTCCAATTTGAGTTCTGAAATAATAATTTGAACATAACCAAATGTACATTTATGGACAAATTAGAAACTGGACATTGATTAGAAAGTGGACATATACAGAGATGGACATTTGAGGTACATTAATGGGTTTACATTCGTAAATAGGATTATTTATTGACAAGTATGCCAACAGTGAGTATTTGTCCGGGTCTAATGTTTGATTTATTTAATTTGTCCATGAGTGTGGGAGAGCTTTAAACGTTAATCCTTGTAAAGTAAACCATTCTGTTTTTGAGGTTTAAAACTTTAGCATATATACATGTATTCATTCGTGAATTAGATTAACCATTTAATATGATGATTCCCTAGTGCAACCGCATAGTTTCGCTGCGATTTGTAATTACATTTTCGTGAAATCGCATGTTGCCTGCTATTGCACTATGGAAACGCGGAATTATGTTTGGCTAATATATTCGTCAGGGATTTATTCTAAATGGATTTAGTTTCGATACAAAGCCGCTGTGTTTATCATTTTGCAAGTGGGCATATGTGAGAGCACGATGATTAAATCTGTATTCAGGCTGCAACGAGACGTATTAAAAACACATTTGAATAAGCTTAAAAAAACGCTAATGGAATAACTATGTCTTTCTTATTTTGCATGCTAAGGTCTCGCTTTTTGGCATCATACCGACGATTTTTTATTTTGGGTTTCCGGTTGCGCTCGGATGAACATATCTACTTCCTGTGCTGTTACTCGTCGCATATCAACATAACCGCATAGTCCGATTCATCAAAAATATTTGTATTTTTCAGAAAACTTGGGCTTTAAATAACAGAATTTTAAATCAAACTTTGCAAAATCGAAAACATTGATTCCAGTTTTGACTGCAAATATTTTTTATAGATAAGATATAACGCATAGATTGAAATACAGAAATGTATTGTTTTAATTTGTCTGCATGGATACAAGTATTTTTGACTATGACATAAATAACAGACATACTATGTTTATAATGTTATAAACATGAATGTTTGTCGAATTTTTGTGAATTTTCAATCAGTGGTTAGATGTTTCTTATCACTTCTCATAACTCAGTTTTATCACCTTTAATTTTAAAGTCTTTGCAAGTTTTGTTCAACTGATCTGAAATGAGTACGGAAACTGTTTTATAAACATTTAAGGACTCATTCTCATGTTACGAGCACGCCTGTTCCTTACAGAATTTAGCATTAATTCATACTTATTCTGCAATTTTGTGGTACTTGGCATGCAAAGATCTTTCGGTCTTATCTTCTTCATGAAATTTGTATCAGCTTGAAATACTAGGCTAACCTCCCCATCGATTTTATCTAGTACAGTACAAACGTACTTTGGCTCTTGTTGGCACCCGTATGATAAAAGGAATATATTCGAGCCGTTTGCTTTTTTTTTGGGAAATAACTTTCAATAAATATCCGTATAATTTTTTTCTTCAAGAGGCGAATTGAAAAATACTTTTTTTTTCTCTTAGTCCTATTGAATTTCATTATGGTGGGTAAACTCGCGTTTTGTTTCCGCTAGAATTCCTGGCTTTTACGAGCGTAAAGTTGACGCCGGCAGACAAATAAAAAGCCCAAGTGACAAAGTAAGACATTTACATGTAATTTCGTACACCGCTACTCCCAAGGAGTAGTACTCTTTTGTTATTGAAAATAAGGCAAAAGTCTCGTTGAGAAAGGTTTTTTTTCTTCTCTCTCTCCGTTATTCAAAGAAGAAATTCCGGCTTCTAAAAGGTGATATGACTCGGATTTTGACTTTTTTCGCTTGGTTGGACCTCGAAAAAAAAGCAGACCAACTTGTCATGAATTTTTCTTGTTTTTCTTACACTTTGCTGCATATGTTTGATCGTTAAATGCGCTTTTTACGTAAACAGTTGGAAGCAACCAGTGACTCCGTGAGCTGTTTTTCGGATGCAATCTGCGGGGGAGAATTGAAGAATGGGGACTTGGGCCTTATGCCTTGTTTTCGACATGCTGAGACTGAACAGCAGGCTTCTGGGTAATATGTTGCTTTAAAAAAGTGCTAGTCAGCACTGTCACTTATTGCTTTTGCCTTCGGCTTATGGACCTGTTTGCCAAATCGGTTTTTTGTTGTTGTAAAAATCGTGTAATGATTGCTAACAGAAATTAGACGTCAGGGAACAGTTAGTTTACAGTGATTTAATTAAAAGTGTAAGTAATAGGATGTCTTAGTTCGGTATTTGCTCCTGTGCATAGGCAAACGTTTTTAAACGTATTTATTATGCAGTCTTAGTCCTTCAGATTAAATTGGCTTCCTAGTTCAGTTGCACCCTGTAAATAGGCAAACACTGCCAACATTATTATGTGTGGTTTGCCATTTTGAAATGGGGAACTTAGAAAAACTTCGTATTTAAATAGTCTAGGAGCTATAAAAAGTTTATCTCAAATCTAGCGTCTGTCTATATGGGACAAAACATAAGTTTTGCACTTTGTGTGTAAGTACGTTTCAGTGTGCTTTAGAACAAGATTTTCCAATTTGCATTCCCACTAATACAATGGACATATGCTTTTTCACTCAAAGGTTAGACTTGATTTTTTGAGGATTTTTCTTGAATAAACGTCAAATAACACATCCATAAATTTTGGTGGAGCTCAGGATCTCTCATTTAGGTAACAGCATCTCAAGATTGGCCATCTGACCGAGCCAGTATCAGCGGTTGAATTGCTTATTTACTTGCTGATTCCTAATTAACTTCAAGCGAAATACCGCAAAAGTCCGCGACTGAATTTGGGTGGCTAGACATAGCGTCGCTCGTGTGGAAATTATGGTACTTGCTGTCGATGTCGCAAACCTTGGAACCAATTTCCCATTAGGCAGTACATTCATTGGCATGCGGAAACTTAATGGGAAAATTTCAGTTCGAATGCCAAGAAGACTTTGCTCATGTTAGAAATTTCCAAAAAACCTTAAAAAATTGCATGTGGCGCTGAAAACGTCGTGTTTTGAATATTTTATATTTCGAGATTAGACGAGATTCGGAAATAAAGCAGGGGTATGAATAACTTGAGCACTAGTTTTACTTCGACAATTTGTAAGCAAATTCTAAAACCATATAAACTTTAGGAAAAACTAAAGGGGAAGCTAACATATGCAATGTTATCTTAGCATTGCTAATGTAGAATTCTTCTGTATAAACATCTAATAAGCTTTAAATTATTGCTGTCAATATTTGCAGAGTGTAAAACATATATGGTTATGAATCCAAATACTAAATGTCTATAAATTGCAATATCTGCTATATTCCATATGCTGTATGTCTGGAAACAGGTACAGTAAGTCTACATATCTCGACATGTGATATTTTCCATACATGTTCGACGTATATTCGACGATATCACATAGAATCTTTTATCATTTATAATATTTCTGAGATATCCATATATGGAATTTTCCATGTATGTAAAATGTATTCAGCGTGTGCACTTTATTGAAATGTGAAGACAGATTAAAATATATATCTTACACTCTCTGAACTCTCGTACTTGATCAAGGAGATTGTGTTTCATAATAAATTCTTTACTTATAGACAGAAATTTTAATATGTCAATTCTTGTTTAACAATGCTAAAACAAGTTGAATAAACCCATTACTAACTACAACTTATTTCACTAAGTGCAAACTCTCCTTCATCCACTACAGCAACAGAAGTTTGCATTATAAAACAAGTGACTCGGTTGATCGAAATTCAACTTCAGGCATAAACTTTCCTCGATAACATTTGAGATTTGGCCGGAGCCAAGAACATAAAAGCCTGTCATGGTCAAACACGTTATGACTCTCCATTCGAAGAAAGCATTTGCAGATATTTCGTTTTGTTTTATTTCCCCAAAGATGGATCGAGTGCCTCTACGCTTCTGCCATTTTTTTTCTTCTCATTGGCCTATGCAAAACTAATCCAAATTTATCTCCTTCAGCGATGGTGAGGAGAACACTTGACCAGAAATGGTCATCCGGAAGAAAAACGAGGAGCTCAAAGTCTTTTTACAACCTCATTTCCTCCTAGAGTTTCAGCACCGAAGCAATAAAAGTCAGTCTTTTTTTTTGTGACTTTTTTCTGGTTCGAAAATGGAAGAAAAAAAATGTGCCATCTACACGCAACATTCAATTCCAAAGATGGCCATTTTGCTGGCTTCCCAACAAATCTTTATCGAGCCATATAAAATGGAATAATGAGCTAGCGATGCTATTTACTTAAGTAGACCTAAGGCCTTATCTGCATAGGGGATGCTGGGAGCGAACTTAGTTTAAAGAACAACATTTTCTATGAAAAAAAAAATAGTACAAATGATGGCCAATTGCGCAAAACGGATTTCTATTTTTGCGCCCGAACTTTCCAATAAATGCACTTTGAAGTCGGAGCGGGCCATTTAGGAAGCACTTTGCAAACATAATATTCCTCTCTGTGGACATCCCTGAACTGCAGGAGGCATATCCCCGCAATATATACGCTCTATAGCGTCCTAATGGCACAAAGTGGAACCAAATATTGCCGGTTTTTTGTTGGCTCATATCCGCGGCACGCCACCTTAAATGTAGGGAAATGGTGTTCCTGTATTGCACAAAAGATAGTTTTTTATTCAGCTACGTTGTATATTTGCATTCGTAGATAATGCGCTGCAGTATATTCAGTCGATTAGATTATCCCTTAGCCATGCTTTGAATCGCGAACAGGTATTTGTGGGTCCATGACCGCGACCTAAAAAACTCTTGAATGTACTAAAGTACAAAATCGTTGCAAATCATCGGCGCATCTTTCAGTATGGGGAATTTCTTTGTAACAATTATTTTTACTTGATATTTTGGAGAGATTTAGCAAAAAACGTACGTTTCACTTACCGTCCCACATGGAAAAGAAATGCATATAGATTGAGACACTGAAATGCATTTCAAAATGCATTTTGAATGTATTTTGAAATACATTTATAAATGCATTTTTAGAAATAAATTTCTAAAAATGCATTTCAAAATGTATTTCCAAACACATTTTTAAATACATTTTTAGAAATGCATTTTCGGGGTCTCGATCTATATGTATTTTAAATGCATTTCAGTTCCATGTAGGGTTAATGTTGTCCTCATGTGCGCATGCTCTGTTGAACGGTCAAATTCGGCGTTAAATAAACGTTTAGCATGCAATTTGACAGTAGGGCTCCG